>JADRCD010215659.1:0-11934 GCA_019843815.1 Montemys delectorum
ATGGCATATGCTCATGACATCAATACTGCCTGAGCATTCAGATTCATTGGATTTCAGATATATGGCATTCTGCCTAACTCTTCTGTTTATTCTGAAAATTTTGAATACTTAGGGATATTTGCTCCTTGTGCATGTGTATGAATGTTATACTTGGTGCATTTGTACTGTTATCAAGAAATTGCCTCAGGACATCTGATCTTCATGTAACAGGTAGTTGTTGTTTCCAATATAAATCCTAGAAATTAAACACCATTATGTGGAACACCATCAAGAGCTTCCCATGCTGAGTTATCTCTCTCCTGCACTATGTTGCTTATTTATGATCAACATTTAGATTACTAGCATTTCCATCTGTCCATTTGCAAATGTTTAAACATGCATTTCCCTTTTAGTAAAGTTTGATTAATGTTGCAATTTAAACTGGTGCTTCCATGTTTCTGCAAGATGAATACAGAAGTGCAGTGAATGTATAATTATTTGTAGGAAATTTAGTAAAGAACTGTCAGTCATTTTTGTTTTCTTGTTTGCTGTTTTCAGGGGAGTGAGTGTCTTAATGAATAACTTTTTATTATTTATTATTGTGTGTGTGTGTGTGTGTGTGTGTATGTGTGTATGTGTGTGGGTTTGTTGGGGAGGTGGGATATTTCCTGCCTGCCTGCCTGCTCATCTGCTTTTCTGTCTGTGAACTCTGTGCGTGTTTTAAGCATTCACAAGTCAGATAAATGGGTCAGTTCTACTGTCCATATGTGTCTGTGTGTTTCTCTGTGTCTGTGCATGTGTCTGGCCGTGTGTGTGTGTGTGTGTGTGTGTGTGTGTGTGTGTGTTTGTGTGTGTGTATGTGTGTGCGCGTGTGTGTGTGTGTCTTCATAGCCAAACTAGGGTCTAGCACAGATTTGTGATTCAGAGATCCTTATTTATTTCTTATGCATGGGCTTGTGTAGGCCCTAGGCCACACTTTCTGAAAAAGAAAACAAAGCAAAGTAAAACACAAAACAAAACAAAACAAAACAAAATCACGTAATAAACCCACCAAGCAAACAAGTTTGCCCACCTGCCAACACAGAGCAACACTCCCTTCTAAGTCTGCCTGTTTTTATTTTACTTTATTTTCTTTATCTTCTATTTTTTTCACTCATTTTTTCTTTTCTTTCCTCTTTTTTATTTTTTTTCATACTGTATTTCTTAGTGTCACCAGCCCTGGCTATCTTGGACACATTTTGTAGACCAGGCTGGCCTCAATGATTTAAGAGCCACCCTCTGCTTTTCATATGCTGGGATTAAAGTTGTACACTACTATGATCGGCAAACTTTTTCTCTCTCTCTTGTTTTTTCTTTTTTTTTTTTTTTTTTTTTTTTTTTTTTTTTTTTTTTTTTTTTTTGGTTTTTTGAGACAAGGTTTCTCTGTATAGCCCTGGCTGTCTTGAAACTCACTGTATAGACCAGGATGGTCTCGAACTCAGAAATCATCCTGCCTCTGCCTCCCAAGTGCTGGGATTAAAGGTGTATGCCACCACCACCCCGCTTTCTCATATTTTTTATGATTCTAGCTTCTTTCAGAAAATGGTGGCAGCAGAGGGAGATACATCATTGAATGTTTGCAGCTAGCCATGTCTACAAATCGAGCTACATGAGAGGAGTTCCAGGGTGACTAAATATATTTATCTTTTATTATACCAACACTACTTCCTAAGTCTCTCTTTTTTTTCTTTCCTTTCTGTTCCTTTCCTTTCCTTTTCTATATTGTTTGCCTGTTCCCTTACCCCCCAAGGAGGTCAAGCAGATGTCCTGTTTACGAAAACACTAATAATAGCTAAAAGGTGGCCTGTTTTTTTAACAAGTGTAGAAGAAATGAATCCCACCACCAGACTGTTTTTTATTTAATTAAATGATATAATGAGATCATCCAGTTGACCCATTTTCTGTTTTCATTTTAAATGAGACCAATTTGTTGACTGGTTTGAGAGATTTCTTTAGTTTCCAATTTGAGTGTTTGTTGGGCTGTTGATCAGGTACTTGTCTCCCACTCTCTCAACAGAATTGATGAATGTTACAATGAAATGGGTGGTTAGATTTTCCATTTTTACTTTTCTTATTCTAATAAAATGTTCAACAGTAATTATATCTTCTTCTTTATCTAAAATTACAAATGCGCTTATGTAGATTGCAGATATTTTTGTGGTAGTTCTTAACTTTTGTAACTCTGGGACCCTTGAATAAATTCCCTCATGTTATGGTGTCCCCCAAATCTAGAATTAATTTTGTTGCTACTTCCTAATTGGACACTAGAGTGAAACATTGATGAATTCAACATGAATATTTGATATGCAGGTGGTCTTAGGATACCCTTGTGAAAGGGTTCTTAGATCCCACCTGGATTGTAACCCACAGCTTGAGAACTAGTGCTTTATGGTATCTCCTGATAGTATTATGTCTTGTGATTATAGACGATGGGAATCTAGAAGAGCTTTATCCATACTGGATGACAAAGTGCACAGACCCATCAGAAATGAAGTTATGAATCATTCCTCCAAAAAAAGTGCCAGATCTGCTGAGGTTATTACCAAGGTAGAGGAAAAGAATGAATGGGTACCAGATGAAAGTATATATAAGTATAAACAAAGGCTACATGGCTAATTGCAGAAATGAGGACTATATTTGATGTGAGTGTTCCTGCCACATTTTGTTAAGTTGAATTTATACGATAATTGTGTATACATGCTTTTAATGTGGATCTTGATAGTGGAAACCACAGCTTTAATCCAGATATTTGACCTGAAAGGCCCCTCCACAAATTGTGACAAGACTTGTACTGAAAGCCTATGTAATGACTCGGAAGAAGCGGGCTTACACTATTTATCTTCTTGCTCTCATCTTGGTGGCAATTCCATTCCTTCACTGGCATAAGAGCCAGCTTCTTTCGAATTCCAATTTATTCTAAAGATAAGCTGACATATCCAGCCTTGTGTGAAACTGTACCGCAGTTTCAGGAACTTGGGTTCTCTCAGAAGAAGAACCAAAGGACTTGAAGTAGAGGATTTGAAATGCAAGAGAAAACACAAAGCCAAGTTGCGTTCCGATCAAGGCTTCGACTTTGCTTAGAATATCCAGAATATATATAGGTACATGAGAAACTGAAACCAAATCTCTATGTTACATGATATTTGCCTGACGTAAATACTGCAGAAGAGGTCAGGCACCAAAGTCTCCAGCAACTCGGAAGTTCTCCAGGTGGTAGGTATGTTCATATCTCAGTGTGAACTTCCAGGCAACTGTTTCAAGGAAGAACTGACAGTTTGCAGAGGTCTTTTATCTTAGCTCTCCAGGTAGTAGCCTCCAAGCAGAGACTGCCAGAGTCTGATTACTGAGCTGAAGTGGAGAGGTATCACTTGTGATCAGAGTAAATACTGAATCCTTGGATTTTGCTTTAATAACTAGTTATTGTTGAATTAGCAGGACCACCACAGCCTCTCAGTCATTCTAAAAAAATAACCTGAATATAGTAAGAAATTCATTCTATTAGCTTGCTATTCTATAGGACTCTGACTAATATACTAGACAAGAACAGAATACTTTTAGAGGAGTTTGGACCTCACAACCATCTCAGTTCAGTTACAAATTCAAAATGGACACATTTCCTTAACCTTTTGGACAGGTGATGCTTTCGTTCTGGTCTTCTTAGTTGTTGGAAAAGAAAGTCAATAGGAAAAGTGTAAAACATTCCATTTGGAATGCGGATAGTATTGTTTGGGGTGGCAGTCCTAGTGGGGCTCTTCTTTCTTGTTGATCCTTCTCAAGGCAGCTAATGTGAGAAGAGCTTTGGTGGAGGGTAAGACTTTGTCTTGTGAGGTATGGGGTAAGACTTTGTCTTACAAATTATATAGGGTTGCTATATAATAATAAAAAAGAGTTACTTATCTAAGTCTAAGTTAGTATGCTACTGTAGCTGGCTTGCTTTCTGTGTTTCTTTGAGGCCAGAACCTAAAGTCTCTTATACCTAGTCCTGTATTCTAACATAGCAGGATATTAAGTAAAGGTTAATTGCTGAAGATGTTTCTTGCTTTTGAGGCTAGGAGGGACTTTGGAGCAATTAATTTCTATTGAACCAAGAGAACAGAATAACAGTCACAGAAGGAACAACTTTTACACAGACAAATATAAATAAACTCATATTTCATAAAGAGATTCACGAGTCAAGCATACACTTTCATGCATTTCCATTTAAACCAGTTGGACAAAGCTTGCATGCATTCTCACAATTACATACATCCACACACACACACACATCCATAGTAACATGTGCATATGAAACAAAAGACCAAGCACTGTTGCACTTGCTTGGACTGAGTGTGACATCCCTTGGAAACTCTTAGGGAATCATCCTTGTATTGTGATTCTCCTCAATGTAGCCTGAACCTGTAAAGGATAGAATTAAACTTAGATTACATCCACTTTGTCATAAATGTTTATCTGAGGACAGAGACATGAATCCCATATATATTTCTTTTAAGTTCCCAATGGTACCACATTTCAAAACTATCACAGTTCACCCTACGGTAACAGTGAAAGTATTGGTTTTACCTATGAAAAATTTGATAAATGTTACTTCTGAGACTGTAGATATCCTGTGTTCTGTCACATTGAAAAGGTTTTACTTAGTATGTGTCAAGATAATTCACTTTAGCTAAATAGTTATCCCTCATACATATTTTACAGATACTGGCTGCCTTGTTCTCTTTTTTTCCTTTTTTTTTTTTTTTGCTGGAGGTTTTGTAACAGTTAAAAACCCCTGCTGTAGTTAACTTCATTCAACACAGCAGATAATATGCAAATTGTTGTTATTTTATCTAAAATAAAAGATAAAAACCTGGTGCTGGGTATTTCAATTGCTGTGTATTTATTCATTTACTTAAAAAGGACTTATTATATATAAATATTTTTAAATTATAAACCTGTTTATATCTGTACAAAAAGTCAAATATATATATATCATATTTAAAAGCATTGATATGTTACTATTATATGAGTGAGGACAATGTCATTATGAATAACATCTCAAGGTCTAGGAGTTGTAAATTCTTTAAAATTAATTTAGAATCAGAAGGGATAGAGACCATGGTGTATACTAATACTGGGATAAGGTTCAATGAGATACCATTTTGTTCAGAATTCTATGATTACATATATCATATCCAAAAAATAGACATTAATGTTTAAATAAATATTTTGATGTTTCCTATCCCAAAGAAAGATTCACAACCATAGTATTATTTTATATTCATTATAACTGTGTGGATGCATTGATTAAATACATTTTTTTCTTTTCATATTATTTTTTTAAGTTTAATTCATCCTGAATAAAATAGACAGTCCAAGTTAACCAGTTTAATTTATTTGTAATCAAATTGCTATTGCATACTTGATATGAATTACAAACTATGATCTCATGTGTATAGACCATATATAAGTTAAAAAAGAGTAAATTCTAATAAACCATAAATTTGTGTTTATTACTATTCTGGAGTTCCTTTTTCAGAATTTGTATTTTCAAGGGAAAACTTCACATAGAGATTTTTAGTAAACATATTATTATTATTATTATTATTATTATTATTATTATTATTATTTAGTTTTTAGAGACAGGGTTTCTCTCTATAGCCCAGGCTGTCCTGGAACTCACTGTGTAGACCAGGTTGGCCTTGAACTCAGAAATCCGCCTGCTTCAGCCTGCCAAGTGCTGAGATTAAAGGTGTGCACCACCGCTGCCTGGCTAGTAAACATATTTTTAGTTTGGGCAGAAAGCAAACCGGACATATCTAGAGCAGAAGAGTACTGAAGGGCATTGAATCTCAGAGGAAAATTATCTGCTGAAATAACTGACAGTGAGACCCAGCATAGGGCAGCGTATATCTTCTTTGCTGACAGCCATGCATCTGGCTCTTGTTAACTTATCCGTTGGTTATCCGTTGGGTTCTGTGAATATCAAAATCTTTGATTCCTTTGTTAGTATACTAGTTTTGGAGGCATATTGCTGCAAAAAATTTTAGGTTCTTTTGAGAAGCCATTGAATATGTAAGTTAGAATCTATCAGAATAAGAAGAAAACAAATCATTAAGATATGAAATGAATACATTATAGGCCAGAAATTTGTCCTTTGAGTAGTAGGGATACTATTAATTCAGTGGGACCATCAAGAATTATGTTGGCGAGTATATTATCTTGTACCATGTAGTTGTATAAACTAAAGCTGTGGTGAAGACACATGGCCCTTGCTATACTCATGGTATCATTATAAAAGAAGGGCACTAAGTCCCATGATTGCTTGCACCCGATGAGCAACCTCAAGGTGAAACTTAGGAAAACCAAAACATTAGTGATCTGGGCCCCATGGTAAAGTAAAGGTATTTCCCATCAGAGAATTGTGGGTTCTTGGATAACCTACTTTCCATTTTCTTTGTGGCAGGAAAAGAGGTGTTGATATTATGAAAAAGAGGACTAGGAAAGCAGATTAGAGAAAAGATAGAAGCTGATCACACATAGCACAATTAATCCTTAGCCCTAACCCTGAGCCTAACCCTAACCTTGATATTTCTTCTTTATGTAATAGGGATACTATTGATTCATTGGGACCATCAAAAATAATGGTGGCCACCTTAACCCTAACCCTGAGGCTAACCCTCAGACTTACCCTAAATCTCTAACCCTGTCTTAGCCTCTTCATTCCCTAACCACTCTAACCTTAATCTTAACAACCCTTATTCTAATCCTGACTATAACCCTGTAATCAGCTAACTTTAATTCTATCCCTGCTACTGTGAGGCATATTTCTTAATTATATCTTTTGAAGTGAGAAACCATTTCTTAATCTTGATCTTTTTAGGTGTCCAGATCAACTTTTAATCTATTCATTTGACAAGCTACATAGATAAAGGACTTTGAACAGGTAGTTGAGTTTTTGTCTTTTTTGTTTTTTGTTTTGTACTTGCCCTACTTTTTTTACAAAACAAAGGTGATTTGTTTGTTAAGCCTGGCACTAGTAAATACTTATTTCTTCAAAATTTTGGTATATACTAAGATCTGCTGCAATATCATGCAATATGCAACTGACTATTCCTTGATTTTTCAAATTATTCATGGTTAACATCCTTGATTGGAACATTCTATTAAATACCCTTTTACATACATAGAGAGATTCATTCTTTCTATTATTTGAAATATGTTTATCTAGAGAACTTGTACTAATGCAAGTCTGTTTTTCTCCTCTTTACCCCTGATGAAGATGTACTGGCAGCCAATGGTGCTCAACAGTGTTTCACTTATGTTTCCTGCTTTTCTCCCAGGATTGTTTGATCACTGTCGTCTGGTGAAAGGGAGCTGCAGTTTCCCTGAGACAAGCATTTAGTCAAAAAACAAATCTCTTCTCTCCTAAAATTGCTCTTTAATGCTTATAGCGTGAGTACCCTTCCATTCTTAGGTTAGATAGATATCTTCTCTGCACATGAATCATGGGCTATGCAAGGTATTCACTTTGATTTCCAGAGAAGAAGGGGTGTACTGTGAGGAAAGGTCTGAAGTCAGGTCCTGGTGTGTGCAGGACATTTGTTCACAGAGGTGAGGAACAGACAGCTGAATAGCCTGAGCTGGAAAGGTGGGTCCTTCCCCAGAGCTGTGTGGGGTAAGATTCCTTTTGAATGGCAGGTACAAATGCTAATGGAGTTCAAATCACTCCTGAGATAAGAAAAGTTGTGTCCCTGGAGAGGAAGCAAACTTTAACCTTATGGAACACTCACTGACCAATCAAGATCTTCAGCAGGACCTGCAAGTCAGACAAAGGTGTAGGAATTTCCCTGTGCCTTTCTCCAAGTTTGCATTGCCTGAACAGGCTTGATTGGTGTCTTACTTTGACCTCTATTGTTTGGGATGGAAACATGGATGATTTATTTGTCTATGCATCATATGCATCCACATTCTTTTGTATTTTTTCTCCATGATGACATTTCTCTGTATATCCCTGGTTGTCCTGTTGACTTTTCTGATCTCTCTCTCTCTCTCTCTCTCTCTCTCTCTCTCTCTCTCTCTATATATATATATATATATATATATATATATATATATATATATATATATATATGACAGGTATAGGGCTAGTGAAATGGCTCAGAGTTTAAGAGCCCTGGCTGTTTTTCCTGCAGACTGAGTTCAATTACTAGAAACCACATGGTGGTGCATAATCTTGTATAATGGGATCTGGTACCCTCTTCTGACCACCTGTGTGGTGGAGCCTCTCAATAGACAGTTATGCAAGGATCCTATGTGGAAGCATAACAGAGTATCCTTAATCATGTCATGGATTGAACCTTGACAATAAGGTGTGGCTCTATTTGGGCAAGTTTTCTTTGGCCATTCCCTCAGTCTCTGCCACAGCTTTACCTCTGCATTTCTTTAAGACAAGAAAATTTTTGTTCTGTTTTTCTACTGTGCTGTGTATGAATCTGATTCTTCAGTTTTCTTCTCATTCTCCCATACATTCACCATTTGAACTCTGTCCCTAAATCTCATAAGGTACACTTTATACATTTGCTATTCAATGCTAAACTATATTGCAAGCCTGTTGGATTTAGAGTTTTAATATTATTCTCTTTTTGTCAAAATACAATTTCTCTGTGATACCTTTCCTGTCCTGATAGTAGGTATACAAACCACACAACCCACCTCACATATTTTTGCACAATAATCATAAGCTTTTGCACAATAATCATGCAGCTCTCCATACATATCTTAACTTTTTAAATTGGGCCCGATATATAGGTTAAAATTTACTTTTTAAAATGGTATGTGCTCATGACATCAATATTATCTGAGGCTTCAGATTCAATGTATTCCTGGTATATGATTTCTGCCTCACTCTTGTGTTTGTTATGAAATGATCAAATAAAGATGAGAGCTCTCCCTGTTTGTGAGAATATGAATATTATGGGTGCATCAACTTTTTTGTTTTCACAAGATGTGAAAACTCCTGATCTTCATGTGATGGGTAGTTCTTAGTCCCCATATAAATGCTAGAAATTGTCCACCATTATGTGGAAGACCAGCAATAGCTTCCCATGCTGAGCTATATCTCTCCTGCCCTATGTTGCTTGTTTAGGATCAGCATTTATATTACAAATATTTTCATCAGTCCATTCGCAACTGTTTAAATGTACATTTCCCATTTAGTAAGGTTTTATTAATGTTGCAGTTTAAACTGGTGCAGTTCATATTTCTGCAAGATGAATATACAACTGCAGTGAATGTAGGAAATTCATAAAGAACTGTGAGTACTCTCTATCATTTTTGCTTCCTTGTTTGATATTTGCAGGGGAGTGAAGATCTTATTATGTAACTTTTGCAGTCCTGGAAATGTTTATAGGTCACGCTAGCATCCAGCTCAGAGACATATACATCTGTATGCTTCTAGCATTAAAGACATGAGCATATGCATGCACACCGCTTGTCCATTATATTCATTGTTAGTAATTTTTCAGATACTTTCTTGGATGTGTGTTTGATACTGTTATCCTATTTCCTTCTGCATATTGCTCTCAACTTGCATTTCTCTTGCAACTCTATATCTTATTCAAAAGTTCCAGATCGAGCACAAGTGAACTTTATAATCCAATTTCCTTCTACCACGGTATGAGGATTAGAAAATATCTTCTGTGTCAGGAAATAAGTGGCAAAAAGCACCAGAATTGTATGATAATATTGTCAGAAAAGTATACAATTTATAGTAATGTCAATATCATGTGTTGAATTGTATACATGTATGTTATATTTTAGGGTGCAGTGACTTTTGATGATGTACATATGAACTTCACGGTGGAAGAATGGAATTTGCTTGATCCTTCCCAGAAAAGTCTCTACAAAGATGTGATGCTGGAGACCTACTGGAACCTCACTGCTGTAGGTAAGACTGTGAATTTTCTTTTTTCTTTTCAAAATAAGAGATGAACGTTTCTTGGTTATGGATGATCTTCTGTTATTTCAGTTGAGATCAAGGAAGATTGAGCTAAATAAATCCAATTCTGTGCTGTGACAGTTTGCAGTAATTTGAATTTTACCTAATTTCAAATATAATACCATTCATTTTCTGGTACTGTGTTTTAGGATACAATTGGGAAGATCATCACATTGAAAAACAATGTCAAAGTTCTTGAAATCATAAAAGGTAATTTGCATGTGCAAGCTGACACAAATATGCCTCATAGGAAATTTTAATATGTTCTGGAAGCTCTAAATGAAAGAAAGAATGTAAAATAGCAGTTATATAAGTGTGGCTATGATTATAGTATTCTTACTAAATGATGTTTCTCAATGTCAGGTATCTGATTTGTGTTTTCAAGGCTTTCCTCTTCGAGAGAAAACAAAGAAATGATGCATTATGAAATACTTTGTATTTGATTTGTAGCTCCATTAGAGTTAAGCTGTGGTACTAACAATCCCTAAAGCATCATAATATTTAGATATTTCACATTTAGTTGTGATAAATATATATCCAAAACTTTGTAATTTTTAAAAAGTCCTTGGTAGCATGCGTATAGCAGAGATTGCAAATTTGATCATCAGTAGGGGGAAAGGACCTCGGTCTTGTGAAGGTTTTCTGCCCCAGTGTAGGGGAATGCCAGGGCTAATAAGTAGAAGAGTGTGGGGTGGCAGGCAGGGGAAGGGAGGAGGCAACAGGGTTTTTTTTTCTTGTTTTTGTTTGTTTGTTTGTTTTTTGGAGGGGAAACTGGAAGAGGAGAAATTTACATGTAAATAAAGAAAATAATTAAAAAAGAATCCATGGTAAAGTTGGTGACATATTCTTGTAGTGACATTACTAAGTTTACTGACAAGTAAGTTTATAAGAGTCAAGAATGGTGTCATGGTACAAATAAAAGTGTCAGAATTTTTATTAAATATTCTATGGAATATAAATATTCCTATTTATATTCCATTGGAGCCCTTGTCTGAAGGAAATTCATTTCTAAACATGATATTCACCCAATTATCTCCCAACGTGCACATATGTACACATTTATATACAGAGACACTTAACACATACATATATATACATATATACACACACACATATGTACATATGTACACTTTCAGACAAAAACCCTGTGTTCATAAGGATATTGAAACGAGCAGCATACTTCTCAATATTCCAGAACAATACAAAAATATGTAATATTCTGCCTTTTGTATACTTTCTGAAGTTTGAATTAATTGGATTTCCCACTTTACTGAGGACAACCCCAAACTCATACTGCAGAAAATCAAAAAGTATACTAGAAATTTGGAAATTCCCCTGTTTATCGTCGTTCACAGTGCTAATGTGGTCCAAGTCACACTAGTGGAATTATTATGAATGCACTGATTATTTTAAAGTTCTGAATTTTTCCAATTTTCTTCAGATATGTGAATACATTATATAGAAATCTAATATAGGAAAAGAATACCCATGGGTCCAGCTGCATAGGTAGCAGAGGATGGCCTTGTTGGACATCAATGGGAGAAGAGGTCCTTAGTCCTGATAAGGCTTGATGCCCCAGTGTAAGGGAATGTCAGGATAGGGAAGTGAGAGCATGTGAGTTGATGAACAGAGGGAGGGGTGAAGGGATGGGGGTCTTTGGAGGGGAAACCTGAAAAGGGGACAAGATTTGAAATATAAATAAAGAGAATATCTAATAAAAAAAGGAAAGGATGTTATAAATGTGAGCCATGTAACAAATGCTCTTATCATCTCAGGGATTGTCAAAGAGGTAAAACAGCCTATAGTGAGGGAGAACATATGAAGTGTTAAATGTTTAAGATCTAATTTTTTCCTCTTATTAGACCAAAGTGTAAATTAATTCATATTGATAAAATGATTAATCAGGGTAATAAATGTCATAAATCTTTAACATGTGTCAA
>JADRCD010215660.1:0-19370 GCA_019843815.1 Montemys delectorum
GAGGAGGAGGAGAAGGAGGAGGAGGAGGAGGAAGAGGAGGAGGAGAAAAACAAAAGCAACCACAAGAAAACAAGAAAACAACAACAATGCTTTTTAATGCTTTTAAATAATGCATAGACATGGAGTTTTCGAAACTGATTAACGTTCTTTCCAAGTTTTATGCCAAGGCAAAGGGTACAAGTGAGACCAATGTAATTCATCCTGCCAGCAGAATCATACGGCATCCACTCTCCTGAACGCTCACCCTGGCTGTGATTTATTAGGGGACCAAGTTCATGTCATTGCATCTGATCTTCAGAGACCTGGCTTCAGATCCTGATTTTACTCACTATTGAAAATGAGACTGTTGGTCAGGTCCTCGTCCTGTTTGACATGATTGTCAGCCCACACTCTGGAGAATCGCCATCTGGAAAAGCAGGGTGTGTTAATTTGCAGGTCAGGGACTCAACTGCCTATCAGTAGAGTTTTTATCTGCAGTGAGGCTGGCAGGATGTCTAGTCCTTACCCTCTTTGGTGGGACATTTATTAAGCTTCCTGACAAAGGGTACAACAATCCTTTGAAGGAAGCTTTTGTCCTTTATTTTTGTCACAGCTTAAGAAAATGACTAATTATTAAAATTTTGGAAAAGAAATCACTTTGGGATTTAGAATGTCTGTTTAAAATCTTTAAGGCAGCCAATTTTACTTCCTGGCATTTCATTGCCCTATGCAGCTTATAAATAGTTTCCATGTGGCTGCTGCCTCAGTACCGACCTCTGATAAGAGGATGGGAAATTAGTTTTGTCGAAGTCTGTCAGTCTAGGGGCAGTATGGATACCTAAGTGTAATTAAAAAAAACAAAACAAAACAAAACACAAAACAATCCAGGGAAACAGTGGTGTGTGTGTGTGTGTGTGTGTGTGTGTGTGTGTGTGTGTGTGTGTGAAGTTTGGTGAAGAACAATAGGGAAAGCAGAGATTTCCTCAAGCTAATTATGTAATCTGAGATAAGACAAAAAATTTAATTGATGCAATTAAATTCAGTGTTGAACTTAAGAGAAGAAACATATGGCTAGCGTACAATGCTAATTTTCTGTCAGATTTTAGGATCTCTAATCCCTTTATAAGAGACTGCCTCTTACTTCTGAACTTCTATTATTAATTCAAGAGCAAGGGCTGGGCTTTATGATGGCAAGAACCTCGGGAGCACATATGCTGCTCAACGTGACCTAGCTGGAGAGATAGCTACAGCTTTATTTCTATTTGCTTGTAGTCTGGATGGACCTTGGTTGGTTGAGAGTTAGGCCTGTCTGACAGATGCCGTCCTCCTCCCTCAAGGTTAGGTTGGCTCAAGACAATGCCGAGGGACCAAGTAGGACTCAAGTTTTCAAACAAACAAACAAACAAACAAACAAAAACTAAAGCAACAATAAAGCAAGATCCAGGAACACAGAGAAATGGTAAAGCATGTCTAACATTGATAAGGCACCGGGCTCCATGAACTGAACGGCACTGGGAAAAAAGAAGTCATTTCTAAGGACAGCTAACTGGGGGAACTGCTTCCTCAGTGTTAATCTGAAGACCTTTCCTGAGACCTGGTGGGGCTGCTGCAGTTGCATGAATAAAACTACGTGGCAAATGTCTTTCCTTTGCCTTCCTCAAGCTGTGTGAGAAGGGCTTTGACTCTCAGGCGAGGTGCTAGGTAGGCACCAGGTACTCAGAGGTTCTCAGAGGGCTGTCAACTGCACTCATTCAGTTGATTCGTTTATGACTTGAACTTGCTGGCTCTGCTCATGGACAGCCTTTCTGTCTTGGGAACACGACCATCTCATGACTGATTGCGTGAACTTCTTGGATGGCTTGGTTTGTACTTGTCAAAATTTAATAACTATTAGATATTTTGAAATTGAAATGGGAACTTTTATTGGGAGAAACTCTCCAAATAGCTGTTAAACACAAATTTCTTGAAAGGAACTAGAGAATGATGCTTTAATTGCTTCTGGATCCATTTCCCCCTACTCTAACATACCTCAAAATAGTGGTAAAATATCAAATCATTTGTAAAGCAAAGAAAACCCTAAGAGTAGAAAAATTTCCTTCAGAATTTTCCTGTTTGTGATTCATGGTATTTAAATGACAAGCTTTGACATTAGAACATATTAGACATATGTCCCTTGACCTATTAGCCATTTCCACTGTCATTTAATGACTTAGTTCTCTCAGGGCACTACTACTGATTCAGATCATATCTAATCCTAGGAGTCTTCCAAGCCAGGTCTATTGTTATCCGAGGAAATTTCTATTCTTGTGTGACTGTCTCTATCCTTTGAAGTATATCATCGTTATTATTTTGCTGAGAATACAAAGAAATGGATTTCTTCCTGTCATCTTCACATACATCCATCAGTGGATTTTGTTAGTTTCCCTCTCTCTACCCCCACCCTCTCTTCCTCACTGCCCTCTCCTTTTGCTAATATCCACCCCCCCACCAAAGTCCCCACTCTTGTTATCCTGTTTTCGTTCCACACTCCCTCTCAGCCTCCCATCTCATAGTCCACTTTCTGCCTTTGACGCAGAGAGATTTTTATCTTCTAGTTTCTTCTTTTGCTCTCATCACAGCTTCCTAGTAAAGATCAGAAGTTAACACAGCTGTTTGGTGGATGCAGAGAGGGGAGATAATTGAGGATTAAAATTGGCTCCTCTTCACTTCCGGGGATTCATTTTCTTATCTGCTTCCAGGAGAGGGTTAAAGTTTACTCAGCGAGAAAGGAGTTATTTTCAGGAGTCCAGAGGATTTTCCAGAAGGAGTGGGTTGGACTGTTTGCTGGAGCAGAGAAGATTACAGGCGACCTGGTGAGGGTATTTGTAGCCCTGACCTCCAAGCAGGCATGCACATGTTAGATCCGGCTTCCCTTTGAGGTTTCTCAGGCTAGACTATTTCTACATCTGGCGGGTTCGTTGCGGTGTAAAAAATAAACTCAAAAATTGAGAATAACTGTATCCTTGACAAGATGTATCCTTTCCTAAGGAGCGTTGCTGCAGCTGTCTAACAATGAATTACAACATTCCACAGCTGCCTGGGCAGGAAATGAAGAAAATTATCCTGGCTATCTCAGAATGGGTGTTTGGGGAGCTGGGGGAGGGGATGAGTGTTTTTGGAGACTGTTCTGGAATGAGGCCACAGAGCCTGTCTGATTAATCTTATCATCCCATATCACAGGGTCTAGGCTTTCCTGATTTCAAACAATTCTGAAAATTTCAAACCGTCTAAATCAAACGACCTGTTTACATAGATTCTAGATAGTGACTTAAAGTTATTTTTGCCTACAATCTGGTTTTTCCTTCAACAAATAGGTCTCATTAAGGGAATTCATAGTCTAACTACTTCAGAAGCTGACTACAATGTCATCTAAGATGAGGGTATTTTGATAAAAGATTTGGTCACAGAATAGCTGCCCATGAAATGCTCATCTTCCATCCCCTCCACAGCATGTCACAAATGTGCGTATCCAAAGCACAAGTAAGAGTTACGTAGTCTCCTCTGAGAGAGGGGGAGGGTTTCAAGTCCTAAGAGCTGCTGAGACCTATGGATGGTACTGAATATTGTGTACACTGCATTTCCTACACAAACATACACTTACACCAAAGTTTAACTTATAGTTCAGCACAGTGAGGTATCACAATAGCTAATGCAAGTCAAGCTGTTCTGACACTATGCTGCACTAGACATTAAATGAGTGTGGTGTCTCTTCAAAATATCCTTTGCTCTCTTCTTTTCATTCCAAGGAAGTGTTCTCTGGCTTTCTCTTGCAAATATCAGAATCACTGATTTGAACATTTGGGCCTTGGTACTGAAGAAGTACTTTGGTAACTGAGCTAGCTACTGGGAGGCAAGTAGCTCACACAGTGTGAGCAGACTGGATAAAATGGATGCCTGTTCCAAGCAGGGCAGAGGATGGCAAGGGATGGCATTATGATACTAAGGCTCCCATGTAACTGAAAACTCAGGAACCGCTCCTTTCTCCATATCTCTATGCGATATTGTCAGACCATACTTCCTTTTGGACAAACAAAGCTAGAAAGCGAAACTGAGAAGGCATGGTGCGGTGCGGTAGTCCTCTCCACTGGAAGCCTTCGATGACTCTACACTGTTCTTAGTGCTTAAGGTACCTATGACCTACCCAGGATTTTATAAAACTGCACACTCTAACGTAGTTGGTCCAGTGTGAGCTCCTGTTGATAGAGATGTCCCCAGCTCCTCTTGGAGCTGCTCCTTTTGACTACACGTTAAACAGGCAGAGTCTATTGGACAGGCCAGACACAGTGATAAAATGGCACACCATGCATCAGCCTGCTTTAACTGCTATGCTATTCTTAACTTTCCATTGTCATTGTGTTTTCTGAACTTCCTAGCCCATTATTTTCCTTTATGTTTTTCAGGGACCCACCCTTTCCTCAGGTTCTGTGTGTTTGCCATAATAATAACCAGGTGAGCACACACTTTCCACAGGCTTTCTCATCCATGTGTCTTTCTTGCCCAATCACAAGAATGACTGTGGCTATCCTGTACTCCTCTTGAACTTAGTCTGCAAGTCCGTTTTCCAGAACACTACTGTCGGCCAGCTTGTGCAGACCTGCATGGACATGTTTCACCCATGAGCCTCGAGACGCTGATGGGCACTCATCTTTGTCTCTATGTAGCTTCCTTTGCCTTTCCTCCAGCATTTTGTGCAACTAAAGCAGGTGTCTGAAAAAGTCAGGCTGGGGCCGAGCACATTTCACAAATTGTGGAAAATCAGTGTTCTGGACGGCTTCCTTTCCAATCGTTGAAAGGTACCAGCATTTGAATAAGCTGCTCTCGGCTGCTGTTCCTTTGGAAAGGGTATACCTTACTCCTTGCTAGTTAGGGATCACTCCTGGGGTTTTTTTTAAAAGGAGTTTTTATTTAGAGGATCTATGAATGTGACTGGGTGGGCTAAGCTTCTTAAAGGGGCAATCCAGCAGAGAATCACAAAGGAAAACTAGAGGCTACAGATAAGCTGGCTTCTTCATTGTTGCTAACGAAAGGCCCTTGTGTTGACTGTGTAACAGGAAGTACCTTAATCCTTCTTCAGCTTCCAAAATTAATCTTGTTTCACCATCCTAAAAGAATTGGGAGTTATGCTACCTCTTCTGTCTTTGGCAGAATGACAGGAAAATTGGATTGTTATTAATTTTCAATAGAATTCCTCGATTCTGGAAAGATGTTCCTGACATGGGCTCTAATTCTGGTACCAGACTATATTAGTGTTGTTCTCTTGAACAAATTAGTTATCTGATCTGAGCCTCAGCCTTCTCATCTCATAACAGATACATCAGAGCTGTCTGAAGAGTATTAGGAGTAAATGGAAGCCTATGTGCCATTGGTTGGTGACTGAGTACGTCATATCCTACAGCATCTAAGACAAAGTTGCCTTCTTCTATCAACCAACTGAGGGAAAAGAGCTCTACTTCAACTTCTGCTCAATACTTCACTTCTGATACTACATGTATAGATTTCCCACGCTACACCATTCTCCAGTTCTCTGTGACACCTATTGACTGCCCTATAATTTAACTCCATTATGAGGTTGCCTACTTCGAGATAGCATGAGGTAAAGGGCTCAATCTCATAATAATGGTCTTATTCAGATGCCACTCACAAATCCAGGTTTGTCACTCTGAGCAACTGGCTGCCAGTCAGAAAGGTTCCTACTGTTCTGTCCCTGCCTTGCAGAATACACAGTAAGTATATTATAAAGGATCCAATTAAGGACTATGCAAATGGGGAATGCATAGACCAAGGCATGGAGAAAGAGACTGAGAGCTTCCATGCCTTCTCCAAGTGTACCCCCCTCCTATGATCGCTGTGTCTCTACGGCACAGTAAGTTTTCTGAGCTCCACCCTTGTGGGATATTATATAGGCAGTGTGATATAAGAAGGAGTGATCAAATCAATTCAGACATTGGCCCATTGGCCCAGGAAGGCAGGAATGCAGTTCTAAAAGTTCCCATGCCTTGTATTATGAAAACATAGGAGCTTTCCAGGAAATACCTTATTAATACAAACACAGCTGTAGTTAGAAGAGATGAGTGTTCTTGACACACACAAAAAAACACCACTCTTCCTTCACATGGAATAAGAGACAGTTTGTTCTGGAGCCAAATATAAGTGAGCCTGGCCTGATAACACAGCTTCACGTTGCCTTCAACTTATAGTTTAATGCTGAAGTAGTTCTATGATGTTTTAATCTCCTCTAAGTTGGAGGGCTATATACTCCTTCACTTATTTATACACTTGAAGATTTATCTTACGGAGGCTGATAAGTCTCAAGATTAAAAACTCCTTGTTTCTAACTGTTCTTACAACCTTTTGGTTTCTCTCAAGGTACAAAGATATAAAGACACAAATGACAGAGCAAAGTTGAGGGGACCCTACCCAAGACCCAGAAGATTACTGAGGAAAACAAAGAAAATAGTGTTTCTCATTTTCCCTTCCCAGGAATGCTTAGATCCAATACTGGCTGTTAAAGCATATCTTACACTAGAGGTTATTTTCATCAAAACATATCTGATTATTTTACATGGTGGCTGATAAAACACAGTGATCTCAATAAGGCTGTGATAAAAGTGAATAATATTCCAAGTCAGGAAACTTACTCTGTTTTGGACTAAGCAGAAGGGTAGTTACCCAGGCATCGAAAGATACTGCTCACCATTTATCTTGGTCCAGGTGGTGTTCCGTGTGCAGGGCTGAATGTCATTAATAAACGTTAGCGCCGTGGATGTGGAAACATGTCCGGGCCTCGCTCATCACTTCCCATTTTCATACTTCCTGAGTAGGCTGGGAAATGTGGAAGGACAGCATGAATTCAATTTAACAGTCCAGTAAGTGCCAAAGAAATGATCACATCCCTGAAAATAAGTGTTTTAAGCAAGATTTTTCAGATGGTAAAGAAAAGACAAATCCTTTGTTTGGTAAATAGCAAATACTTTATACATTAATCATCCAGAAGACATTAAGTGTAATCAGAGGTTCCGTTTTAGTTCAAATACAACTTATGTTCTCCAATTAATTACTTACAAGACTATGTGGTTTGCATTTTTAAATGAATATTCTGCATCCCAGATGTCTTCTCATATGCATGCTGTGACCCTTCTTTGAGAAGCCAGCTCTCTTATCACAGTGTTTTCAAGCCCTGCTGGGCTATGAAGAAACTGCTATGGTTTAAGCACCACCTGCCATGTTGGACCCAATAAGGAATTTGTGAAGTTGGAAAATAGCTCCTGCACTTAAGTAGGTTATATTCTTG
Source organism: Montemys delectorum (assembly GCA_019843815.1). Lineage (NCBI taxonomy): Eukaryota > Metazoa > Chordata > Mammalia > Rodentia > Muridae > Montemys > Montemys delectorum. The sequence goes on from JADRCD010215660.1 coordinate 7,310, forward strand.
GCAGAGGCAGTGAGTTAGGATGATGTAATTGAAATTTGATATTTTTTTTCAGTGAAACGTTATTATAATGGAATTATCTTCCTGACCAGGGGTCAGATCTTAGTAGACTCATAGAAAAGAGACGTTCATACCATTAAGGAGCCTCAAAATCATTCTGTGTCGGCCTTCTTTATAGTGTCTGAAAAGCAGGCCTCTCACTTTTCAGATGAGGCAGTGGGATTTATTTAGAGTAAAGTGTTTGGGGAAGGTAGAGCAGCATTTAGAACAGAGCTACTCATAGTAACTTTCCAAAGATATAGATGCATAACTGCCTCTTCCAGTGTCACAGCCCCAGATAATTTTTGATCCCATGAGATGTGACTTTGGTGAGTAGGGTAGTGACATTCAGATAGCTGTATAATCAGAGTGAATTTAGATGTAAATATAAGTAGCCGTATGTGAATTATACAACTTTGTTGAATCTCACTTTCAGGCGCTTTGAAAGACAAGGGTTAGGTAACAAAGAAGACCAGGGAAGGAAATGTAATTTGATGCAGTAACTGTCATGTTGGCTGAACTGGTTATTTCATTATGAAGCTGGAGCCATCATCCATCTGCCAGACAATGCCAAGGAACTTTGGTCCTTTATAGCATGATAAAGTCCCAGGGCCATTTTTAAAATTTTATGGTACAAGAAGAAAAGGCAAGTGTGCATGCGCGCACGCACACACACAAAATGTCCCAAGGGCATGGACAGGTACCAAATAAAACGTTTAGACTCAGGACAAGAAAACAAAAGCCATATTTCATGATAGAGTTAGGACAACTTTAAAGAAAAATTTCCTAAGGACAGTGGAGGAAGAGACCATGAAAAACTGTGGTATATACTTTGCAAAACAAAATCAAATGTAGTTTTTAATGGTGACTGGCTGTTGGTTCAGAGGCAAAAAGCAAGAAAGTGTAAACCTTCAATAACCATCTTAGGCTTTTCGTTGTGTATGTCTGAAACATTATAATACTGAGAAAACGACTCTCAAATCCCCAGCTCCTTGCAAGCACTGTTCCTTGAGGTCAAATGTGGCTACTTTATGTACCTCAGTGTGGTATGACTGTGCTTTCTATGACTAGCTGATTTCACTTAGCACAGTATCCTCAAGATTCCTTCAAACAGCAGCACATGGCCACGTTTCCTTCTTGTAAAGGCTGAGTCCTATTCCGTTGTATGGTTGTAATCTGCTTACCTTATCCTTTCCTCCAGTTCAGGGCATTAGCTTCTTCCTACCTGTGGCTACACTTTCCATTCTTTCAAGAAATCACTTGGCTTGATTAGGGTTCCTCTTGCTGTGGTGAAGCATCATAACCAAAGCATCTTAGGTTCGAAAGAGTGCATTTCTTCTTGCAACTCTCAGGTTATACTCCATCAGTGAGGGAAAGTCAGGGCAGGGAAGGTAGGAACTGAAACAGAAGCCATAGAGGACCACTGACGACTGGCTTGCTTTCCCTGGCTCGCAGTTTACTTTCTTATGTGCTCCAGGATCATCTGCCCAGGGGTAGCATTATCCCAGGTGGGTTGGATATCCCACATCAAACATTAATCAAGACAGTATTACCTACCCACAGACTTACCTAGAGGATAATATAAAAAGTGCATTTCCTAAATTGACATTCTTCTTCCCAAATAATGCTAGCTTGTATCAAGTTGTAAAAACAAAAAAACAAAAACAAAGAAAGCAAATAAAAACCTCCATATCGTTTTCTACAGTGGTTGTATTATTACATATTCCAACAGTGCTCAAGTGTTTCAATGTCTTCACATTGTTGTCAACACCTATTTTCTGTTTTATAAAGAAGACTGATTAATTTCTTATGGGAATGATGCTATATCTTACGGAGGTTTTACATTTCCTACGTGGATAATGGGGGTGAACTTTTTTGGTTTGGATATTGGCCACTTGTATATCTTCTTTGAAGATGTATCTGGTGAGGTCTTGCCTATTTTTAATTGCTTTTGATTGTTTGCTTTGGATATTATGCTGATGAAGTCCTTTATGTATTTAGGATGGTAATCCACTGCCAGATATGCAGTTGCATGCATTTTCTTCCGTTCCATAGGTCAACATTCCACTCTGTTGGCTCTTTCCTGTGCTTTACTGAAGCTTTCAACTTATGGTGCAGAGTCCTAGCTTTGTTTTATTTGACTATCATTTCAGCCAAATGATTAGTCTTGACAGGAAATCATTGTCAAGACCAGTGTTTTGAAGATTTTCATTTTCTTAAAGGAATTTATGGTTTCAGTTTTTATTTAAATTTATGTCTTGAATACATTTTGAGTGGATATAATTTCATTCTTGTGGATATCTAGTTTTTCCAATAGCATTTATTGAAGAGATTTTTCTTTTCTCACTGTGTGTTTAGTGTATATCTTCAGCCAGTCATGAATGCACAAGCTTTTCTCTTCACTCTTTTATATTCTCTTACATGTCTTGTCTTTATGTGGGCAAGCAACTTGTAAACAGAAAATTGGAGACCATTGTATTTTCATCTTTTCTATTATTTTGATTCTTCAAGATTTTTAGTGGTATCATTCCAGCTTGTCCAATTTTTCTGAATCTTCTTCCTCAATGTTCCTTGAGCTACAGATGCAGGAGATGTGATGTAGATGTATTGATTAGGGCTTAGCTCCCCACAATCTGTTGATCTCTTCATTGAGTCCAATTGTGGTTTTCCATTTATTGAACAATTTCTTTCAGTCAGAAATTGTTCTTACAATATGTCACCTAAGAGTAGTAAATAAAATTCCATTCTTACTGATGATAAAACTACTAAGGGTGGTATATACTTTTTGAAGTATTTCTTAGTTACTTTTACTTCTTGTATTGAGGACTCTTGTATTCATCAACATAACATCTAAAGCAAACAAACAAAAATGTAAAGATCCCTAGCCCGTCATTTGCTTACTTTTAGATTTTGCCATACTCTTTTTCTTTTATTCAGTTATATTACTTAGAAATGTGATAACCACCATGATTGTCTATGTTGGTGAAAATTTGTAGTCCTCCATGTATTTTTTGTTTGCTTGACGTTGTAATTTAGCTATAAGATTCCTTCCTCCTTTTCCTCTCTCCAAAATTGCCTATATACTTCCCCACTCCCTTCAAATTCATGGCTTTTTTCATTGTTACTACATACATACATGTATGTATATCTCCTTGAATATAACCTGTTGAGACCATACATTGCTTGCATGTATGTTTTCAGGGTTGACCCTTTAGCACCGTATAACCAATTGTCTGCTTTTTCTGAGGGAAGACTGAAGACTATCTCTTCTTCCAAATTTACTTAGTTGCTTGTAGTTTTTTTGTGTAGGATTGAGTTCTCATGTGCTTTTATTACCTATTTGACATGTTTGTTTGTATCATCCTTGTTCAGTTCACGTTTGAGCAATCATGTTGATGAAACTTCATGGGCATAGCTCCTGACATTACTTGAAAACTCAATCTCAAAGCTTACTCCCTTATCCTCTGGGTATTACATACTTTTTGGCCCTCTTCTTCAATCTTTAAGTACTGAAGCATTTTGTAGGTGTATCCATTGCAATTGGGCTCCACTACCCTGAATTTGATTGCTTGTGGTTTTCTGCTGTTGCCCTCCAGAAGTAGAAGGTAACATCTCTATTGCAGAAGACACTATGAACTTCAGAAACAGATCCCAGAGACCCTGGAGTTAAGTGATCTGAATGAATGCCCTTCCCTGAAAACTGGCTTTCATGGTGCCAGAAGGTGTCACGTAAGCTTCCAGAGGAAAGAGGCAGCTCTACACAGCTATGACAACTTCTGAATACATCAATGATCATCATAGCATACCACGCCCTACAGGTGTAGTAGTAGCACACATACATTGATGGAAACCAACAGCTAATAGGGATACCATGCCTATTAGGATATTGGAAACCTAGCTCACTACTTGGTGGTAGTGAAATCATTATTATTGGAGGAGAATCTATAGCCACTAATTAGCTAAAGCAGGACAATCCCTAACAATCTGTAAGCATATAGTTTTCACCTCTCATCAAGGAAACTACACTTTACAACAGGGACCACTACAGACAACTTAGCCCATTTGAAATTGAATGCTTTTTGAGTCCTTTGTCAGGTGGATAGCTGGAAAAGATTCACTCCCATTCTGGAGGCTTCTTCTTTGCTTCCTTGAGTATTTCCTCAGATGTGTAGAAACTTTTTTAGTTTTATGATGTCCCTCTTTTTAATTATTGACCTTAACGCCTAGCCAGATTAAGTCCTATTCACAAAATTCTTTCTTACACCCAAACTTTGGAGGATGCTGCCTATGTTTTCTTTTAGTAGTTTAAGAATTTTAGGTTTCAAATTGATGTCTTTGATCTGCTTGTAGCTAAATTTTGTGCAGGGTGATGCATACTGGTCTCATTTCATTCTTCTACTTGTGAACCTCCAGTTTCCCCAGCGAAATTTGTTAAAGGTTCTTTCTTTTCTCCAGTTTTTTTTCTTTCTTTGTCAAATATCAAATGGCTGCAGTTATAAGTACTCATGTTTGGGCATATTTTATTCCTTTGGTCTACATGTCTATTTTGGGGCCAGTAACAAATTACTTTTATTAGTATAGTTCTATAATATATCCTAAAGACTGGAAAGTTAGTCCCTCCAGTATAATTTTTGTTTTTGCTATGGATTGCTTTGATTATTAGGGTGTATGTGTGTGTCTTTTTTGATTCCATATAAATTTGGGGGTGTATTTCTTCTTTCATTTTTGGAAGCTTTATAAGTACTCAAAATATATTTTTAATTTAAGACCTCAGTGGGCCTCGTTAAGTCACATTATCCTGATGTTTCTTTGTTGTAATGAAACTGCTAGTAAACAATGTAAATTTATTTTAAATGTATAATATACTATTTAACCACCCACACGTATTTTTTTACATCTACCTATTTCTCACTTATTTGTACCGAAATAATATCAGAAGATGTTCTACAGTCGCTGGCTCTCATCAGGGTTAGGGAAGTCAAGAGGGTATTTCTGGGCAGATTTTTGTGAAGTGTCTTCAAGACTGTTGTGAAGAGACATACGTCCACAGTGGATGAACATCTGAGGTGTTGATCCTGGCTTGTTTGTTTTCCAGCTCTCATTTCCTCATCACTAATGCCCCTTCACAGGCACAGGCCGTAGAGATCACCTTGCTGTCTTCTCTGTGCTCAGAATCGGAATTCCAGTTTTTGCTGCCTGAGCTGCTGGCTCACAAGCTTACCAGCGTCCCATTCTTGCTGATGTTGTGCAGAGAATACCAGTGTTGGCAGCATCTTAACTCATCCTTCCTTGCAGAGAATTCTCCATCCTTTGATCCTTTCCTATGTTGTTGCTTTATGATGTCAAGGGCCTAAAGGCTTTGATTTAAATGGTGGCCACATGCAAAGGTGTTCAGGACTGAGTTTGATCCTTAATCCACAGAATCAAAGATTCTTTTCTCTCAGTCACAGGTCCTGATTGTTGCCTTAAAACTGGATTACTTCTGTCACCAACACAGTGCCTTTTTTCTTTATATATCATTTTAAAAGCTTGACTGTGGTTATGCCAATGAAATAATGAGACAGTCCCAACCATACAAACACAGCAGAAAAACTGCCAACTGAATTGTCTTTGGAAGTCATTTTTCTTCAAACAATTTTGAAATTCACTTTGAAAAACTGTCTTCAAAATGCTTTTTAGTGACAGTTTTAGCAAAAAGAAAAAAATAGTATTGCTGTGTTATAGTCATAGGGAATCCTTCTAGTCAGCTATACTTCATGGGTTCTCATGATTTCTCTTCCCTTCTTATCAGGAAGGTGGGAAAAACATGGAGGAGTTCAGGCTAAGAAGTCTGGGATATGGGTGGGGGAGATTTCAAGATTACATGGGCGATGCTTCCAAAGCTTCAGTGGGAACATGAATGTTTGCTGATCATATCAAGACACAGTTTCTGATTCCATAGGTTAGGAAGAGGCCTGGATGTCTAGTTTCTAACTTTTCCCCTGTCCTGCTGCCCCCCCCATTCCTGTTCCTGCTGGCGCATATTAATCATGCATTGAGTAGTACGAGCTTGGGGGGAGAAAATGAAATCTGCATCTAAAGATACTGGTTGGAATGGGGCATTTTATAATTTCACTGAATCACTTCTGAGATTCTCTGTGATATATTCATCCTATCACAAGTAAGTTTGCAGAGTCAACAAGGAATGGAGATGCAACGGTAGTCCTTGGTGATAGCAAGGATTCTAGGTGGCCTCCTCTATTCCCTGCCTTCTGTTACGTGTCTGCTCTTCTTCCTGTCCATGCACAGTCTTTTGGAATGAGCACATATACCATGCTATCTATCATTAGCTTCCCCTTCCTTCTATCACTTGTTCAGGGGTTTTGGTTCAATGGCAGCCTTCTTGTTTATTACCACTGGCTTTTGTGTCCTCTAAGTACCCTCCACAAATTATGCACCTGAAACCTTCTTAATATGTGACACGGACTTCAGCTTGACATTCCATGCTTTTGGTAATATTTAACAACATCTCTCTTTCCTACTTTTTCAAACATAGCCTCTGGTTTGCAAGCAATCCATTTGTTTGGATAGACTCCAGAGTTTCCTGTCTCCTCTTCTTTGTTTAGTTGATGTTTTCCTGCTTGATCTTCCATCTCAAAACAGTAACGTCCTTTCCATATCTTATCTGTCTCCTTCAGCCAAATACCAAGTTTTCCTTTTGGGGATTTCCAGAGCCCTTTCCTGACATCATCTTTCTTGTTTCTCACATGGCATCAATATATTTCTTTGCGCAGGCTTCCTTCTAAAGAAGAATGTGAGCCAGTCTTCATAGGCACTGTCATCATTTAATGTCTGAGTAATTCTCCCTAACCTTGTGTATTGGGGCCCCAAAGAACAGAAGAGGCACTAAACAATATTTTATGAACTAAGTTTCATGATACTGTGAAGTTGAAAATGATGAATGGACTAAAGTGCTGAATAGATTATAAGTTAGACATATCAGTTCTTAGGTGTGTGTGTATGCATGTGTGTGTGTGTGTGTGTGTGTGTGTGTGTGTGTATGTATGTATGTGTGTCTATCCACACATGTGTGTGCTTGCATGCTTCAAGATAACCTGTATTGTCTGGCATAGAGCAGAGGCTCACCAAACGTTTGTTGCCATCATCTCTTCCCTAATTTAAGATTTGGGGGACTGTTGAAGGTATTTCTTTGATTGGCAAAGACTGCATCACGGTAAGAAGAAAGCACTTGGTATTCAACCATTTGCTGAGAGGACAGGCAAAGAAACATTCAAGAACTAGAAAGTGAGAAACTACTTTTCACAGAAACCTTATAGGTATTCCTATCAAAGTCAGAAGATCATTGAGTAGCCACTGACAGCAATATTCACCTACTAAACACCATACATTTTTGTCTAGGGAGAATGTTGCAAATGGTTGGTTGCCTATCATGAAAGGTCTTGCATAAAACGATTTCCTCCCACAACACAGTTTTAGGGAGAACTATCATTCCTTATCTATGGTATAGACTAAAGAAGGAAGGCAAAATATGGCATGAACATGAATTTCCAAGAGATTATTCAAATCATTCCTCTTCTTTGCGTTACTCTAATGTCACTGGCAATGACAAGAAGACAGAAAAGATTGTTCCTTATATTGATTGGCTGTACTGACTATTAAGTAAAAGTGTGCTTAAGGATAAGCTGGGGATTTTGTTAAAAACATAACCTTCTGAGAATGTCTGATTTAGTAACTGTAGGGAGACTTAAGAATCTGTTGCAATGACTTTTGGATCACTTTACAGTTTCCATAGTAGTTGATGATATTGAGAATCAGAGATGTAAAGTAGTTTTCTAAAGGTCACAAGGAGAGAAATTTAGCATAGCAAGTTTCTAGCCTAGGTCTTAGTTTCTCTAAAGCACAGCCATTTCCAGTACCCACACACGTGCCACTTTAAAAATGAATGTACCTGTTACTTAACTAGAAAACTTCCCAATGTGTGGAGTGTGGAGTCTGAGGGAATAAGTATGACAAAGTTCCAAAGACTGTGCATTCCAATCAGGTTCCTGGATGATACTCCCACAAATGATCTAGAAGCATCCTTTGAGGAGTCAGGGTAAAGGACATAGTAGACATGTAATAAAACATTTAGGTGCAGTTAAGAATCTGGTTCATTAGCTGTGATAATCTGGAAAAGAATTCATCTCAGAGAAAGAGTAACTTATAAAATCCTCTTCTTCAAACTTGATACAAGAGCTACAAATGTCAAGCAAAGCATTCAGTCTCAATCTTTGTTGTTCTCTTTCCTACAAGCCACCTCCCAAGTTGTCTATGTCTCCCTTGGGTATATAAATACTTTTGAAATTTATAAGCTGTTCTGAAAACCATAGTATAGTGTAAAGACATGAAATAAACAATACTACTAATAGAGAGGCTGAGATAGGAGAAGCAAGATTTCAAGCCCCTTATGTTGTACACAGCGAGACACTGTCACAAACAAGCTGAAAGAGTATATAGATTGTACAATATTGAGCCTACTTCTCCAATCACCAAATTAGAGAGACCATTGGATGATAATCAACAAATTTCTAATTCCTCACATTTTTGGATTTCAATCAATTAGGATATGTTGGTAATATTAATTTTCATATTAAGATATTAATAAAAGGTAATTCTTACCCTCACATAATGTCTGAGCCACCCTCCAAGAAGAACCATTGTTCATTGAAACAGTTGGGGAATGACTTTATGGATAGACCATCTTAATACACACACCATTTCTTAAATGAATGTAACCTGTTCTCTGTGGGCTGAGAATAAAGTCACTCACTCAAGTCAAATAGTTTTGACCATAGCAGGAAGTCTGTATTCAAAAATCGAGCCTACAATTCATTTCTTGGCACAGCAGAGCTATCAACTCTCAGCTTAGCTATGATGGAGGTAAAATCCTTTGGTGAGGTGAGGGTCATTGAAGTATAGCCTTATTACAATGAAATCCAATGTCTAAAAATTGTTCTTATTTTGGGCTTGTACCACAGTAAGAGCCAAGATTTTAAACTCTACTAAATACAAAACAAACAAACAAACAAAAAGGCTTTATATATTTATGTTCATTTAAGAAAATACTAGTAGTCATGTATTATTTTGAAATATACAGTTAATATATTTGGAGTTATTTAAAATTTATATTGAGAAAAACATATGTATTTTCAGTATTGCTCTAGACAAGCATCTACATAAGACTGTTAAATTGATTGTTGTTTTATATCAAACAACTTTTATAATACTCATTTTTATTGTTATAATATTTTATAAAGTTTAAGGAATATGACAAAAAAGTTATTGTAGATATTGAAGAGGGGGTCTCAGGGAAGAGTTGGGGTACAAAAGGGAAACAAGAATGTGATTTAATTCTATTTACTTAAAATATGTTTTTAAATGTTAACAAATTCAGATAAATTGAAGTCATATAACTTTTCTCATCATAATGCAATCAAGTTTAAAAAAAAAAACATTCAGAGAGGTAAGAGATGTCTAGGTAGCTAAAATAAATTAGCCGTTTGTGACTTTATAACCCATCCTGTGGATTACAGTGGAAGACAGAGCACAGAATGTTAAATGAAGAAGAATAAGATTTGGTTGCTGTAAGTTTCATGGATCATAGACTTCTCCAGAGGAACAGATCTGGTATTAAATAATATTACATAAAGGATGTATTAGACTGGCTTACACATAAGGGCTTCATAGTCCAGTAATGTCTGCTCACACACTAGAGAGGCTGAGCACTCCGGTTCATGAGGCTAAAATGCCTCAGCAGCCCCGGTCTGGAGATAAAAGCCTGAAGGATTCCTAGAGCACTTTTAATTCTTCAGCCTGGGTTGGAACTAGAGTCTGATATGCAAGAACAATGGCAGCGGTAGTAGAGACACAGCAGCAACGTGGACCAGCATGGAAACAGCACTGCATCCCCTGGGGCATCTTTAGATCTAGGGCAGAAATGCAGCTGACTCTGGAGAGGGTCTATTCCCTGCAGATAACCTTTCTTGGAAATAACCTCAGAGACTTTCCATGGGTATGTCTGTTTTTTAGTTGATTCCAGATCCAGTGAAGTTGGCAATCATGATTAACCACACAGTCAACATCAGTGAGCCTTTAGGCCGTAGCCCCAAAGAGCTCTAACCTTGCCTTTTATCTTTTCAAAGCTATTATGATGATCTGTTTCCTTGGGAGTTGGAGTTAAGAGATAGATTGAATTTCTGTTATATTTTGGGCCTTGAGCAGGTACTAGGGCTATGATATCAGTATGGGAGGCAGGAAACAGATGTACAAGTAGACTGATTAGTACAAGGACATGCATACAATGGTAGGCTAGTAGTCATTACACGCAAGGTCAGAGAAGACCCAATTTGTCAACGTGAGTTGAATAAAACTTCAGAGAGTAGGTAATCTTAAATAAAAGCATTAAAGGATGACTAAGACATGTCCTGAAGAAGGAAGGTTGTGAACCTTTACTTCACTAGCATTTACTATTACAGAATATGCAGAATTAAAAATTACTCTCTGGAATGTGATAATCCTGGCTTTAAGTCTCAGCCTCACTGCTTTCTGATGGGATATCTCAGGAGTAATATTTAATCTCTCTGAGCCAAGATTTTCCAGTTTAAATAACAATATAGACTGTCCCGTGATGGAATGAATAAGAAAACAGCAAACACATGCCTTTCAGCCTTCTTGCTATCCCCTATTTTTATATGAGCACAAGCATTATATCAATGCAAGCTCTTCCTGGTATCATGAGAACACTTCAAAACAAGCATATGATGCTTTGAAGTGAAAATTTGTCTTATTTGTTCACACATTCATTTCTGGTTCCAGGCTTCCCCTCTAGCATTTGAACTAGTCTGTAGATCCCTCACAGTTTATCATGTTTCAGAACCTTGGGGTATGACTTAATTCAGCCACAAATACGCATGGTCTTGGCACAATAAAACACAATTAACTTTATAAAGAGACAAGGTTTATCTATCTCATCTTATAATGTAGAAGTACAATGATATTAATTTGACTTCATTGGTCATATCATATCATGGCTGAAAGCAATGAGGAGAGTGTGCATAGAGGTAAACTTTATCTGAAGGCAGAGAAAACTGATGGCATTTAACTTGGGGTTTTATAGGAATCCTTTCTGGAGAACAACAAAGAAGTCTCATGTGATCCCCTTTGCAAGGCCACTCCCTCAGGGACCTAAGGTCTTTCCTTATAGCTTCGTGAGTGAAGCCCAAGCTCCAAATGACTTCACCATTTCCATATAGCAACACCGTCTACCAAACTTTAACTCATAATGGACTCTTGGAGAATACATGCTATCAGAAAAATGGCACTTATAAATAAAGTTGTGACAAATGTGATTATACTAATGTCAGGTCATCTAGGGTAGGTCCAAAGGTAGTGGGTTTAGTACCTTCGGAAGAAGCAAGAAAAACTTGGAGCATCACAAGTAACATGTAATCACATGTAATGGCAAATAGAGCCAGGATCTGAATCCTAAGAAACACTGATCATTGGCAGTCACCAGATATTCTTTCCTTCAGGACATTTTTTTCCTTTAGCTCTGAGGGGCCTTTGGCGAAAGCATGGTCCTGCTAAAATGTAGATTTAAGACTTTTAGTCTTTTGTGAGAGAATATGTAGTTTTAAGCCCCAAGTCTATGATGTTGCAGATGCCCTGAGAAATAATTACTGTACTTATAGACCAGATACTTCCAATATGAAGGTATGAAAATTAATTTTTAAGGCATATGGGGCAGCTTTGCAACACAGATTGACTGTACTGTCCTGGGATTCTTTTCCTTGTGTCTTATTAAGGTATACCATAGGGGCATATTTGTAAGTGCTTTGGTGCATGACTATAGTAGCTGGAGGAGCCAAGTCAGTAGACCATTTTGTGGATAGTTTCTATGGTTGCCTCTCTGCCCCGTCATCTCCCCATTCAATTACACATTCTGCACCTAGTTGATATCAAGCCGCAGTTAAGCATGGAGCGGTTC
>JADRCD010215661.1:0-16250 GCA_019843815.1 Montemys delectorum
CCCAACAATTCACTCCCTCACCCCCACCCCTCCCAGTATCCCTATTCCCTGGGGCATTAAGTTTCTACAAAATTAAACACATCCTCTCCCACTGAAGCCATATAAGGCAGTCCTCTGCTACATATGAGCTGGGACCCACAGCCCAGCCCATGTATGCTCTTTGGTTGGTGGTTTAGTCTTTGGGAGTTCAGAGGGGTCAGGGTTATTTGATACAGTTGTTTGTCCTATGGTGTTGTCTTCACTTTCAACTCCCTCAATCCTTCTCCTAATTCTTCCATAGAGGTCCCAGACTTCAGACTAATGGTTGGCTGTAAGTTCCTGCATCTGTCTCAGTCAGCATGAGTGTCCTGTGAGGGCTCTGGGTCCACCCAGCAGCCAATGGAAACATATGCAGAGATCCACAACCAAACAGTGGACAGAGATTGGAAGTCATATGGAAGAATAAGGGGGATGATTGAAGGAACCAAATAGGACAGGGACCTCACCAGAAGACCAACAGTAAATTAACCTGGGCCCTTGGGTCTCCTAGAGTCTGAAACACCAACCAAAGAGCAAACATGAACTGGACCTAGATTGTCTGCACACATGTAGAAGATATACAGTTTAGTCTTTATGCAGGTCTTCCAACAACTGAAGTGGGGTCTCTCCTTGTCTCTCTTGCTTGCCTGTGAATCCTATTTCCTTAGGTAGACTGCCTTGTCTTGCCTTAGAGGGAGAGGGTGTGTCTAATACTGCAGTGATTTGCAGTACCACATGGGGTTATATCCAGGGGGGCCTTCCCCTTCTCAGAGAAGAAGAAGGGTGAGGGGGTGCTGGGATCAGGATGTAAAATGAATAAATAAATAAATAAATAAATAAATAAATAAATAAATAAATGAAAACTGCACAAAGAGCAACATTAAGTAAGAGCTACATGTTGCTATACAACACCACCAACAACAAAAAATGACTTTCCAGAACGCAGAATGCATTCACAGAAGCTACTGACAGGGGAATAGAAAACAGTGAATGGCCAACTAATAAAATCCTCCTCCAGATAATCAAGATGAAAAAGCTGACAACTCATTCTAAACTGATTCCAAAATCCCCTGGGAAGGCAGTTTGCACCTGTAATTTCCTGATTCTTTCACTTTTGTGAAGAAATTACAACATCCATTTCATTTTCTGAAACACCTTTAGCCTGAGCCTCCCCACACAGAAGTTTGGCATCGCTGTCATTCTTCTTACATATATGAATGAGCCTTCAGTGGAGATGGATTTTGTGCTATCTGGAGCTCATCTTGGGTGTATGTTTATTTGTTTGAACATACAAGTTTTTATTTATCAGTGCCACTGTCTACTGCATTAATCTTCCTTTTCCAGAGTAGACTATAGGGGTTTTTCAAGCTGACTTCCATGTTTTCTGGCATGTTCCCATAATTTTGGGAATATCCCCTAACTTTTGGGCTCAGAAAATTCCTTCTAAATGCTTTTTCTTCCTACTTTGTCTTCTGACCAGAACATTTCCCAAAGTGTCCTCATTCCTTTTCTTGTAGAATGACATCTTCCATCAGATTCATTTCCTGCATTCATCCTTCTGAACTCACATTTAAAAATCAAAGATTCACTCCTGAATCTAATCCTGATATATCAGACATAGCATTGAACTACTTGTTTACACTGCTACTAAAGATTTGGAAGGTGCGTGGTTTCCCTCTCCTACAGAGCACAATTTGAGAAGACTGCCTCAAGTCTTTGTCCAACGCTACTCTCCTTTCTAGGTCATTAGACACAGCAGTACACTCAGAGAGCATCCACATTTTTGAAGAGTGATTCAAAAATTTAAATCTATACTATATTAAGATTGGTAAATTATGCCAAGGAGTGGTACATATGGACCATATGGTAGGTCTTATTTTAGTTTTTTTTTTTTTTTTTTTAATTCTTAACACTGACTCCCATAATGGCTCTACCAGCTTGTGATTCACCAAAACAAATGAGCGTTGCCTTATCAGCCATCATTATTAGTGTTCCCTGTCAGTTGTTTTCTGGAAATTAAGTCATTCTGAGTGGCGTCAGATGAAATGTCAAAATTTTCATTTGTATTTCTCTAGTAAATATTTTGATAAATTTTAAAGGTATTAATTGGGAATTTTATTTACTCTTTTGAGAAATGTTAAAGCCCTTAGTTTATTGTTTTAAATGGGTCATTTGTTTTGATTATTTGGCTTAGAGGTTATTTTGTATGTTGGACATTAATCTTCTATCAAATATGTAGGTAACAAATGTTCGCTTGTATCATGTGGTCTTCCTTTCATTGGATTGTTTTCTTAGCTGTAGAGAAACTATTTATTTTTATAAAGACCCATTTGTCAGTTATTGATCTTAATTCCTAGGTAAACAGAGTCCTATTCAGAAAGCCCTTTCTGTTGTCTGAATCTTCAAGGTTAATAACTATGATTTTTTAAATAGAAGTTTCAGCCTTTCAGATTTCCCATTGATGACTTTTGATCCATTTCAAGTTGATTTCTGAGCATGATAGTACAAATGGGTCTAATTTCATAGTTCTACACACAGGCACCCCATTTTATGATCCTCATTTATGAAAGATGCTACCTTTCTCTACTGTTTTGGTTTTTTATCTTTATCAAGTATATGATATTGTGATTAGATTACCTCCTGTTTTTTCTTTTCTTTTACTCCATTGATCTAGATGTTTGTGTTTGTACCAGAATCATGTGTTCTTTATGACTATATCTCTGTAATACAGCTTGAAATCTGGTATTCATATTTTTCTCAGTATTGCTTTGCCTATCATCTATCAATGATCCTTTGTAATTCCATATGAAATTTAGATTTTAAATTTATATTTCTGTTAAGAATTTAAGGAGATAGTATGGGAATTACATTGAATCTGTGGGTTGTTTTTGCTAGTATAATTATTTTTACAATATCAATTTTACCAACTCATAACCATGGTGGGATCATTTCATTTCATAGTGTCTCTCTCAATCTCTCCAGAGACTGAAAGTTTTTATTGTAGATGTCTTTCACTTCCTTGATTATGTACAATCTCCCTCTGCATATACTCACTCAGAAATGTTTACTGTTACTGTATTCACAATAGCTAGGCAATAAAAGCAACCTGTAATGTTCTTCATTTGGTGAACAGATAATGAAATTGTGATACACATACACAGCAGAATTCTATTTATCTGTAAAGAAAAAAAGAGAATTATGATATTTTCAGGTAAATGGATAGAAGTAGAAAATATGATACTGGATGCAGCAACCCAGTCCCAGATATAAATTTTTCCATGTAAGATATAATCTAGAGTCACCACAGAAACTAGAAAAGTCAAAAGGGTTTGGCCGAAGAAGGAGCTCTCAATGAGAGAGACTATAACACACAGGTGCTTTGAGGCTAAGATGAAGAATAGAGAGGCAATGGTTTAACTGGGAAGGTGAGGAGGCCAAGTCAGGATATGAGGCAGAGAATGGGTAAAAAAGAACATTACAAGTGTTTTAAATAACTTATATCTATTTAAAGATACATTGAGTATGTATCTGGGGGGCTAATGGTAATGAGAAAAGAGATCATGAATTTGAGGGGCACCTGGGAAACAGGAAATGAGTAGAGGTCACATGTTGGGGCAAATGATGTAACCATAGCATTCATGTATGAAAACAACAAAAGGTAGAAAACTGGGTTAGATTAACATTTTTATTCGGACTGGCCTCAAAAAACACAAAGTTAATAACACTTGAAACAGAAGTAAAATATCATTAAACCGTTTGAAGTTCAACTCTTTAAATAACCATTTTATTTATGTATCTATGTATGTATGCATGCATGTATATATGTATGTATGTATGTATATATTTTATGTGTATGTATATTTTATTTCTAATTTCTCTTTACTTCTCTCAAGAAGGCAGAGGACCTGTTCTCTAGACATCTCTGATCACCATCATCTGATGAGCAAGGGTGTAAAAACTGACCTTTCCAACTGCAAACTGCTCCTGTTCTCTCATTGCAACAGTCTTCCTTGCCTCCCATGGCTTTCCTTGCATAGCTGCAATTGTTCCTTTGTTCATAAACATGAGCAGAGAAAACCAATGTCCACCAGGTTGCTGTTGTGAGGATGAACTCCTTACGGTCTTTTGTTTTTGTTTTTGTTTTTGTTTGTTTGTTTGTTTGTTTTTGCTTTCCTTCAGAATTTTACTATGTATTCCTTCAGACATTACCTAGCCAGATTCAGTACAAGCCATAGTTGGTGTGTATTGCAGCCCCATGATTTTCACCAGGATCCTCCAACCCTCATATCTCACAGTCCAAATCCTAAAACAATTCTTCCTTTTAGAGTACACATATTTGCACATAGTCCCCAATTGAGAAGTCATCCTTTATCTCATTGTATTTAAATTGTGATAACTCTGTTTATGGTTACAAATTCATCCTTTTCCCTGAATGGATGATCTACTAAATTGAAGCAAAACTTCATTAACCATTACCTAAGGTCCAAGGGTCCTCGGTGCTTGTAGTCTGTCCTCCATATCAACCATCATTAAATGATGTATGATATCATGTGAGACAAGCAAGTGCTTCATTCCTGAGTTGCACACACTCCCTTGAGGTTATTCACATACCATATTATTCTAATCATTTCACTCACTTCTCAAGGGCTTCCAGTGAATCTCTGCAGATAGGTTTATACCTAAACTTGTCTATCAATTTCCTAATATTTTAAAGATATTTTCACTGCTGACCTGATTTACCATCTCTCCTCTAAACCTATTGTTTGCTATGTGAGTTAGCAGTCTCTTAATTACTGTTTTGTTGTTGTTGTTGTTGTTGTTGTTGTTGTTGTTGTTTTTACTAATATGATACAACCAATCACTTTAGCCTAAGGATAATTTCTTCCAGTATAAGTCACTAACTTACTTATAATGAATTTACAGAAAAATCTTCACTCATAAACACACATAGATAAAACCAACCTGTGTTTATCTTTTTACAATCTGAAAAGAATTAAAGTAAACAGAAATTTGAGGAGGCAGTTTATTCAATAAAAGAGAATGTCTCCATTACTAATCAAAGAAGCTGTATAGGTTAATGGTCCTTAATGTTTAGATCAGGCTGGATAATAGATGATAGAGTAGAATATTAAAATCTGAGGCGATATTCTGCTGAATTTGAAAAGTTGATAAAGTTTTTTTGATTTGATTTTTACCACCGGATTTACTTTGCCATTCTGGATAAAATTAAGAATATTGAGATCCACTGAATTCTATTAACATTGCTTGTCCTCTTGAGCCTGGCACAATTTTTGTTTAGATGCCCTCTCAGGTTAGGGTGGGGTTTCTTTTATTCAGAACAATGTTGGCTGTCATCATCTGTAACACCTCCTACCTTGAAGTACAACTGAAATAGCATCATTTCTGTATACTTTGGCCATCTCATGATTTTGCAGGCTTCTCCTTCCTCAGATGTTAAAATAAGACCAAAGACAAACTAAAACTAGATTAAAGCAAACTAAAGATACTGTGATTAAAAAAAAGGAGAAAGTGGGTAGGGTGCCTTGAGGACAATTTCAATGCAGCAATTTCTGCATTGCAGAATTGCAGAATGCAATTTCTGAAGTACATATAAATGCAGTTCTAATTAATGTCTGTTACCCATAAACAGACTTCTCCATGACCCAAGCAGCCTGTGTCCCAATGATCTCGGAAGAATATCCTTAAGACAGAGGTTTCAATGAGGAATCCAAGATTTGCAAAGAGAAGGCAGCCCCACCCCACACCTTAGTCAAGAATCTCATAGTTTTCATGAAGAAGAAGCAGGAAGTGTTGAGAACTACAGCCATCGTAGAAGCTATCACCTGGGAACTCAAGACTCTCACAAACTTTTCAGCAAACATATCTTTGGGCCTAGTCCAAGGAAGCAGCTGCACTGTTGAAACCATAAGCACATATTGCTGTATGGCTCTTAATTGTTGATGCCACATTAATACATACTATTTAATGGCCAATGGACGTGACCTTGAATGAGAAAAGGGAATTCAGTTACTTGGCATTTTGCTCACTATAGATCATAATGGATTAATTAAAATTGTGTAAGGATAATAAAATGCCCAAGATAAAAGTAAAACAACATAGAATTGCACCGAACAGCATTAAAATCACCATAGCTGAAAGCTTGCTACACTGTAAACTGATAGGGCTGGAAAGCAGCCGTCATGAGCAATCCCAGATCTGCTTAGGTTCTAATCAGCCCTCTCCTATGGAGGAGTACGACTTCCCAATCCTATCATTCTGAACTACATGAAGAGGCTTCAGAATTAATTCTTCCTCTGCCAAGTACGATCACAAAAACAAGTCACCAAGGATTCTGATATCTAGTAGAAGTACCCTTTACAGTTTCCACGTAGCTAGGGAAGAACCCAGTAAGCTGTAAAGTTGTAAGAACCATGCCACACCCTCAAAGATTCCTCCATTGATGGATTTGTTTATTATATTACTGTTCCTGCTTGTATTGATTTGCATAAAACAGGAGGTGTTACATCAATGTAGAAACAAGATGAATGTAGAAATTCGAGACATGCAACAGAGTTGTATTTTGTTGGTCTTCCAGTTCAGTAACTGTGATTTAGCTCAAGAAAGCTGTAGTTAAATTCAAATATAATAATTGGTAAGGAGTGAAATTAATACCTGAATGTACATTTTAATATAGGCCTTATGAGATAACAAGATTGCAATGTGATTTAATCCACTTAGAGTAAGCTAGAAATTAAGTTCAAATGTGCAGCAATTTAAGTCAATTTCCTTGGAGAGAGTAAAAGTGTAACATAATGACTAACAGCATTTCTTCCGGGAATTTAGTTTTGGTTGGCTTACTGTTGCGCAAGGTATGTGATATATTGTCTGTGTACTGATTTGTTTCTTATGTATGCCTGGGCAGATGTGAAAACTAGCTAATATGCAGAATAGGGTGGGATCTTTTCTTCTTCTTCTTCTTCTTCTTTTTTTTTTTTAAGTCTATTCTTACTCAAACCGAAGGTTGAATAATTTACCTTTCCCAGCTCCATAAAAAAGGTATCAGTGGAAACTCACACAATTTAATAAAGCATTAGAAAACTACATATTTATGGCCATAGGCTTTTGAGACATGGATTCATGTAGTCCAGTCTATCCTCAAACTCATCATGTAGCAAAGGATAACTTTAAATCTATGTTCTACCTGGATCTACTGCCAGACTGCAAGGATTGCAGGCATGGACCACTCCAGCATGTATTTTAGGTGCTGGAGATTAAACCCAGGTATTTAAGCATACTTTACCAAATGAGCTATATCTGTAGCTATGTTCTTGTAATTTTTGCCTCATATCTGCTTCAGTGATAAATGCTGAGAGAAAAATTAAATCTTTTTTTATATTTGATAATTACAAACAAAGTTCCTAAGCCAGTAGATAGTTTGTTCCAGTCAGAAACCAGTTATTTTAGCTAAACATACTTAGAAATAACGACCTTCTAGGAGCCTATACTCCTGGTTCTTTTTTTCCTTAGGTTGATAACTTTACCAAAACAT
The DNA here is from genome assembly GCA_019843815.1 of Montemys delectorum. NCBI lineage: Eukaryota > Metazoa > Chordata > Mammalia > Rodentia > Muridae > Montemys > Montemys delectorum. Next base: position 7,568 of record JADRCD010215661.1, read on the forward strand.
AAGAACCAGAATATTCTGGAATATTTCTGAAGTGAGTCTCTTGTGTAATTCTAATTCTCAACATTTCATTCATAGTTCTTGACCACAAGCATAGCCTTAAACATGGGAAGAGAGCTCATGGTTCTCTGTGAGGCTACTAGCCATATGATATACAAGTGGAAAGAACAGTTAAATAAAGCATACTCACTTCAGAATATTTTTCCTGCCCCCAGTATATTTTATTGACTATTTACATAGAAAATACATGAGCTATCTTCGTATTTTCATTCCATAAAACTCCCAGGAGTTAGTCTGCCAGCTAGAGAAATAGCCAAGTAAAACCCCAGGAACTGATTTAATTGCAATGAAGGAAAAGAGCAGAGAATGAGATCAGGTCAGGATTTAAAAGTAGTGGAGAAGGGTGTGGGATGAATGCTCACAAAGGTGTGCAAGACAAATATGATGACCACTGAATGAAAGTAAGTGTTAAAGATCATGTGGAGAAAAGGCATCATCAATACTTGATACCTAAGATCCCCAAACACCCTTGTTCTTTCCTTCACTAAAGAATCTAAGATTCAGCATGCTGTGTTTTACATTTCAGAAAAACAGATCTTGTGAGAAAGAATTTCTTTAAAGATGGGCATGAATTCAGAGGAGATTGAAATCTCCATAGTTGTGATTCACATGTTCAGTATAATCAGTGCTGGCTGGAATTATCTGTTTATTATATAATGTATAATCCTTCTTTAAGCATTTATTCATCAGATATATCTTTTTCAGCTACTCCCATGTGTAAGGGATACTATTCTTTGTCTTGTGGAAGTCATAGCCTGTTTAGGTAGTAAATTTTGTATGAAGAAAATGGATCAGATGGGGGTTGCCTCCAAGAAAGCCAAGGATCATCGACAGACAGAAGAAATACATTCTTCAGCTCTTTGTGAAAACATGGAAAATTGCCAAATCACCTCCGCAGAGATGACTTGTGCACTGGATTTTAAAAGACTTTGCAATGTAGGAAAAAGCATTCCAATCAGTGGCATATGTGTGTTGAGTGGAGTGACTTGTGACAAAAGTAGTATATGATATAAAGATGGCTGAGAATTGTCACAAGGCAGGGCTTGAATGGTAGAGTCATCTAAGTTTGCATGTAAACAAGGGTAAACAGAGAGAATTGTGCAGTGGGCAGCCAAGGAGGGACTCCTGGATGGCATTTCACACTTGTGTGTCAGGAAGTACACCCATCAGTGGTATGGTGAATGAAGGTCATAGAGATGGAAGACCAGATGTGCTCCTCTGGCTTTCCTAAGGACAGTGAAATAATGGGAGAGGAAGCTGGGTGCATAAAAATGTCTCTTTTTCAACTTGTGAGCTTGGATGCCCAGTCTCTTTGACACTCTGACATGGTAAATGTATGATTCAACAGGAGTGTCTGCATAAAGTGAAAAGGAACGTGCATGGAGGATGCTGGGAAAAAGTATCTCATTGTATGAAGGAGACAATCTGCCTTCTTTGGAGATGGGCCGTCCTAACCTGTGGGCTTTCTGTTGCACACACGGACTTGGATCTTTTTCTACCACTTTACATAGCTGGCATGCTTAAGCAAGACACACTGTCTTTGCTTTCCATTGCTGATCTGTTAAAACAGAAAAACCCCAACGCCCTTCTTTAAAAGTTACTCTGTCATGAGCATTAAAGGAGGAAATAGAATTGTGTGCCAGCGAGAATGAGAACTTAGAGCAACAAGTGACAGACATGCTGACCACCATTTCCCCTCTTTGAGCACAGCATCAGATTGTTTATTCGGTGGGCATGGAGTTTTAGGAGGGTCAACTAAAGATAGAAGTTAAGTTTTTTTTTTTTAAAAAAATAGAATGTCTTCAAAGGACACAGAAGTACTCTTTTCAAATTGTTTATTTCATCAACGAGGATCCTTAAGACAATGTCCTAAGACAGTTGTATGGGTGAGTGCTGTCTTCCTGCCTTCCTGACTTCAATACTACAAGAAAACACATGGTGATACAAAGCGTCCTGGCATTCAGGCACAGAGCCATCACATCATCAAGTAAGTATAGCCTATAAGAGTTGACAGAAGCATCCCAGGTTATGAGGGAGTAGGGGGAGACAAAGACAGAAAGGAAAGGGGAGAATGCTGTTAAATACACCAAGCAGCAAGAAGACCTTGGGGGTAATGGACAAGAAATTAACACGGAGTAGAATCTCCATGTATAGCTACAGCCTTGGAAAGAGTCTGCAATTAAGTGCTTTTAACAAGGCTCCAGTAGTCTGGTACTAAATGTGGAAATTCTAACTTAATGAAATGTCATGGGGCCCCCGCTTCTAACAATCTATGCCCTGGATGCCAAATGGAGCTTCACCTGCTGGAGAAACAGTTACAGAGGAAAAGAACAAAAAGCCTGCCAGCTGTTAGGAAATAGAACAGAATGAGGCCCCGGGCCCTCAGGGAGGTGGAAAATTAACACAGCCTCTGTGTCTTGTTATGTTTTCCTTACCACTGTGATTTTTCTCTTCTGAATTTAAAATTGTACATTTCCCACTGGGTAAGAGTCTTTTAGAAAAATATTACTGGCCCCGGAGTCCAGACACTGCAGATTCGAAGGTCAGCTTGGGAATTAGATTGTATCAGGCTAGGGATGAGGTGCAGCTTGCAAGGAATTCTAATAACTGCTTTTATTATCTGCTTTGGTATTTTTCTTAAATTCACAATTTATATTCCCAGGTGGTCCATTAACCTAGCTATTCATTCAAGGCTCTCCTCAAACGGAACAGCTTTCTCTGTATCTTATCTACAGACATCCTTACACTGTCCTGCAGAGACTCCTGAGCCCAGAATCCTGCTTCATTTTCTCCATGGCATTTCTTAGCTCATGGAACATTACTTATCTATTAATCATTTACTGATAACTTGGGCCTGCACACTCTTAGCAGAAGCTCCATGTGAGCAGGAATCCTGTCCTTTTATTTTTGACACGGTTCTACCCGACCCTGAGCGCAGCCTTGAGAATGAACTCAGGACTCCAGAAAGATACTAGGAGTCAGTTTTAGTGTAGACATGTAAATGACTTCTGAACTCTTCCTGTGAGTCTGAATTTTCTTCCCTGCTATCTTTATTATGTGTAGTATAGACTATACTAGGCCCATATGTTAATTTATAGATAACAGAAGATTACAATAGGACAAATTCAGTTATTGTAAGATATGAAATCCATGTATTTTCTTATTTAGGTCTAGTTCCTTCTTTTTTTTTTTTAAAAAAAAAATATAATTATGTGTATTTCCTTTCTTTCTTTTCTTCTTTTAGTCCTCATTTCTACCTGTCACTATGTTTCAAAATTCAATTACTCAGTTGTCATTGTTTTATACACACACACACACACACATACACTCATGTACACAGACTGCTAAGTCTATCCTTGTATGTATGTGGTTTCAGGGCTGACCAATGAACACTGAACAACCACTGAGGTGCTCACTCCCAGGAAGACAAATTCTCCTACTTTGAGTATTTCCCAGTTACATATAGTTATTTCTTTATGGTGGAGACCCATGAGATGTCCCCCTTTCATGTGAATAGAACTTTTAGTGTTATTCTTATTCAGGTCTTGCTTGGGCAGTCATATTGTTGATATTTGATTGTTAAAGTTTTTCTCTAATTTCCAGGAGACACATCATCGCAGGAGGTTTTCTGATCCTTGGGCTCCTATAACTTCTCTCCACTTCTGCACTGTTTCCTGAGTCTTACAAGCAGGAGTTGTGTTGTACACATTTCCATGGTGGAGGCATCGCATGATTGATTGTTGTCTGAGTGTTGATCACTTTTGGCTTTCTGGAATGACCTTCAACTGTTGCAAAAAGAAGTTTTTTTTTTTTTTTTTTTTTTTTTTTTTTTTTTTTTTGGATGAGGGATGGCATTTTCTCCATGGCTTTTCTTAGCTCATGGAACATTATTTATCTAGCAATCATTTACTGATAACTTGGGACTGCACACTCTTAGCAGAAGCTCCATGTGAGCTTCTTTGGCCTCTTTAGTAACATTTTATACTTTTAAGGATTATATCTATTTTAAGTTTCGGAATTTCAAGTTTTGCTATTTGTATAAATAGCTCTCATTTTCTTTATTTCAATGGTTAGTTACTAATACTGGCTAGGCATGTACTATTGGTTCGTCTTATAATCTTCCAATATGCTAAACTTTCCTGCTAGGACTCATACCTCAATTTTTAGTGTCTATAGTAGTTTTTACATAGATTTATAACTATTTTAAATAGAATTTTACTTATTTTCTGGTATTTTTTGTCACTTTTCATTTTGCCATTGTGTCAAGCAGGACTTCCAGTGAAAAATTAATGACAAATCAAAACACCCTTGTGGTGTTAGAGAACTCAATGGAAGGAATTATCATGAAAACTGATATTAGTTCAGGTTTTTATAATAAGAAAAATAGTTTCTCTTTTTCCATTTCCTAAACCAACAATCGCTTAGAGTATGTACTACCTATGACGTTACAGTTAGGTAGAATTTCATTGAGTAATGTCGTCTGAGTCCTTCATGGGATTTTAACTGTAAATCTGCTTATTTACTAGAAATGAGACAGGCCAGATTCATTTGCTTGGTTTTTTGTTTGTTTGTTTGTTTTTTCATTTGCTTCTGTTGTTGTTGTTGTTGTTGTTGTTGTTGTTGTTTTTGACTAATTGAGGCCCCTGTCTTATTTATTTATATTTTTATAAATATTCACTTTTCCTATTCCTAGAACAGATTTTATTCTTCTCATTTGTTTTAAATTCTGATAGATTAGTTAGTCATGTATTCATGGTTTTAGGTCTGCGTTATCTGAATCCAGGGGTCTCAATTTATTGCTATTCAATACCATACTGCTTCAAAGGTAACAGAGTCTCAATGTTTTGAATCTAAGAAGCCTGATGCCATATCTCTGTTCCTTTCGAGGAGCTTGCTGTCTTTTTAAGTCTATATATTTTTTGTAGTATCTCATTTGATTTTGAGTTAAAATGCCATTATGAGTAATAACAAATGCTTTAATTACTTAGGGGTAATTGTTGACAGTTTATATATTTTGTGTGTTTAAAAAAATAGTCATAGCTCCTGGTGTGTATGTGTTGTTTTTTACTGGTGAATAACAGCATTTATTAGCCTGGTTAGCAATATGGAGGATTCCACAAAAAAATTACATAGCTCTTTTTTCACTAGATTTGTAATTATAACACCAAATTACAAGGCATGTGCTAGCTTAGTATTCAGAAAAACATTTGTGGTGTGTGGTTTGGTGTAAGTTCTGCACCTGCTTCTGACTAGTAATATTTCTCTGTTCTTGGTGGTTCCATGGTATTTGGAATAGGTTGGGGACTCTGATTTCTGAGATAAAATTAGTTTAACAAACCTATGGAAAGCTGAAAGAGAGCCAATACCATTCTTGTTATCATGGAGAGCCAAGACTGGGCTTGCCTCCAATCTCCTTCATAATCTCCGAAGGAGAGAGGTGATAGTGAGTCATTGTATGCTAGTGCAAACACAGGCATGTTTTCAGTGACCTGTAGTCCTGCATCCTCTCTATCAATGTTGACCCAGGCAAGGCAGAAACATGTTTCTTGTGTGATCTTCTAAAAGGCTCACTGTTAGACAAATATTGCAATCTTCTCCTCAGGTGAAACCAGACAGTTTCTATTCTGTCATGTTTGTGGAGGGATTATTGAGAAATCCATTTAACTATCAGGATATCTACTTTGATAAATTGAACAATGTCCCAGAGATTGTTCTGGGTGGACACGAGAATAACACCTATTCTGTTTTAGAGTACAATAATTGTAAAGTGGCATTGGACACGGTTAATAAAAGGTGTTTCTGACTTCACTGTGTCTTTATTGACTTTTGACCATTTCCTATATTACTTGTTGCATACAGAATGTAGCTAGATCACATTACAGAAATGTAACATTTTACTTTCAGTTTTATATGCTTAAATACTTAAAACTTGTTTGACTGTTTTATGTCTTTATTGATATAACCCTTCTTCACAAGTTCCCTTCCATATTATTGTCTTTTTTATTGGGTTGTATGGCCCACTGAGTTTAATTATATTTTCTTTGCCAAGCACAGGTGTTGGTTATGCACTACATCAAGGATAACTGAGAACTAGCTAAATCACTGAAGAAAATGTAGTCCTCTCTTCTCTCCTAAAGGGGTCAGCTTTATCACCATGTCCAGTGCTCAGGAAACTTCAAAGAAGATAGGAGGAGGTACAAGCAAAAGGTGTCTGTTGTTCTGACTTAGACGCTACACTCATGAGCTCAGCGCACTTGGGGTTAGCTGCACGAGACTGAGTCCGCCAACATTCTATCACAGTTGAGGATGAAGATGATTTATCCATTTTGTAATTTTTTTATCACACCCATTTATATTTGTATTGTTTTGTCATTCAAATGAAGCAGCCATTTGACATTTAAATCTTTTTTTAAGTCAATAAAAATGGTGAACCCATAATTGCCTACTATTGTTAAAGCATTCTATAAAGGAGATTGATTTGGCTAAAGTCATTACAGTGAAAACACTCCACTTGAAGTCTATCAGTTTATATTTGGCCACTTCAAAGTAATAGATCCTTGTTGGATAGGCAACACACGTCATACCCAAATGTTAATGCTTAAAAAGCAACATACACTCAATAAAACAGAAATAGCTGGTGAAAGTTAGGCCTTGCAAACAGTTCCAGGTGATTAAAATTTCTTCCCATATTCAATCCATAGCTCCCATCCACTATTTAGCCTCCGAAGCAAAAACGCTAAACACAAGAAACAATCACCAACAGGTAAAAGTGCAAAGCTTATATAATTGGCATGCAAATACACTATGTATGATCAAGCAGGAACCACAGTTAGTAGATGCAGAATCTGGGCTTACAAGGTGACTCAATGGGTGAAGATGTGTTGTCAAGCCTGAGGAACTAAATTAACTTCCTAAATCTATCTGTTAGAAGGAGAGAACTGGCTTACTCAAGTTGTCTTCTAACTGTTACACACCAAAGTAAGCAAAGTAAGCAAATTGAAAGCAAATTGAATTATAGGGGATGGAGAGTGTGTTTAAAATTGAATATAGTTTTTGTTTAAAAAAGTATTAGTTCTTTGTGAATTTTGTTCATTGTGTTTTGATTATATTCATATACCTCAAGTCTTCTCTGATTTATTACTCCTTTCCTACCCAGCTCATTTTGTGTCTTTAAAAAACAAAACCATCAAGAACAATTTGTGATGGTCAAATGATCATCAAATATTCTTGAGTGTGTTGCCTTCCAGTGGAATCTGGTCCAGTTACCACTGCTTACATTCAGAGAAAAACTAACTCACTCATAGAGATACATCTTCTAGCAGCTAATACTTGTCATTAGCTACTCAGCTATGACTAGTTACTCATGGACAACTTCCATTCCCATGTTTATTTGGTCAGGTATTGATTTTCACAGGCTTTGTGCATGCTATTATAACCACTCAGTTGATCTACACAGTTGTTCTGATATATACCCAAGACACTATTTACTTATAGTCATCCACCACTTCTGGCTCTTACACTTTTACTGATCCCTTTATACATAACGGTCCCTAAGGCTAGGTAGAAGGGCCTGCACTGTATATGTTGCATTTAGGGCTGGGCGTTCTTCAGGTTCCCATTCTGTGAGCCTTGGCCAGTGTCTGTGTTAATTGCTAACTACTGCAAATAGATACTTATGTGGGGGTTGAGGAATGCATTAATTTATGAGTATAGCAATAACACATGAAGAATCGATTTATATCCCTTTATCAGAATAATAGTGGGTTCTCTGTTAGAGCCTATGGCATGTCTAGACACATGGTCTAGTATAAACAATTGTGTCAAGTATGAGTTTTCACTTATGGAACAGGATTAAATTCAATCAGAAAGTGTCCCATGATGTTTTTGTCACTATTGTCTCACTATAGCTGTGTCTTGCCTGGCCAGTCATTATTATAGACCAGAGGATTCAGAGATGGGTAAGATTCATGATTATTTTTCTCCTCTAGTAATATGCATCGCATATTTCAACACCATGAAAGTTATCCAGTAGGGAAAAACTTCCATATGAGTACCAGGTAGAGTTCTCTATGCTGTACAGATCAAGTGTATGGTGTCTTCAGCAACATATACTTACCATCAAGCCAAGTTCTGAAGGGGAACTAGTACTAACAACATTGCAAATACTGTTCAGAGATCTATAAGACCTCACTTGCCCATGACTCCAGAAGGGGCAAACTATTCCTTGCTTTGGGCTATTTGTTTGTTATCCTGTGGTATCTAAGAAGGGCATTGTTACCCTGTTATAGAGCAATACAATTGTTTATGTGTATATTAGAAAGCTGTTAAGCTAGTGGGTATTTATAACCTTTTCTAAATTCTTTTTATGTTATTTACCACTCCCTGGATCTCCTGCCCTCTTATCTTGCTATTCTTTCCCCCTACCAACTTAACATTTCCTGTTTGGTTATTCCCTTCTAATCTTTTCTAGCAGTGTATTATATCATCTCTCCTTTTAAAGACATTCTCTGAATTCCCTTGGTAAATATCTGATTTCATAGTTACTCAAAAAAAAAAAAAAAAAAAAAACCCAACCAACCAACCAAAACCAAACCAACCAAAACCAAAAAGACAAAAATTATAAACA
>JADRCD010215661.1:16650-33413 GCA_019843815.1 Montemys delectorum
TATATTTCCAGATCCAGGGAATCTAACACTTTCTAGATCCTTCAGGCATCTTCACTCATATGGACATACCCTACTTGACACAGACACAGGTAAAATGGAATACTCGCCCTCAAATGAACATTATTATCTAAGTAAAAGTCTCTACTGTGATATCTGGAATCAATTAGCAAGGAAAAACTGAGACAATAGCTGTTCTCTCTCTTGAGAGAGGTACTCTTAAAGGCACCACCACAGGAAAGTCCATTCAGAATGCTGTGGATGTAGCTAAGCTGGAATGCTAGCCCTGATCTACAAGCTCTTCAGACATGGCTCAGTTACAGTGTATTTACAATCTTGGAGTGACCTATATAATGCTACTTTCATATTTTTCCCAGGTTCTAGAATTTTTCTGTTAATTTGTTGATCTAGTTCATAAAGATTCTGATTAACACTTACTATATTATTTTTATTTTTAGAAGAATCCATAAATACACAATTTTGTCTACCTAAATTTTGACCTTTTCCTTTTCTGAACCTGAACCACAGGAACATAACCAGTCTAGTGAACTTGAAAGTTCTACTCTGAACCTGTGAATCATCAAAGAAATGCCGTCCAGCACAAGGAAAACCTAAATCAAATCTTAGTCCCCATTTCAAGCACGAATTTCTTGGCACAGAAAATTGTTTTGCTCTTTCTTTTAGTCATTTTACTGCTCCTATGATAAAACACCATGACCAAAGTAACTTACAGAGTGAAGAGTTTATTTGAGTTCTAAGTGGATAAGAATTCATCATGACTGGGAAGTTGGGCAGGCAGTGCATAGCTGTAAGTTGCATGGATGCCAGAGCCAAAGCTAAGAGAGCATATCTTGAACCTCAGCCATGAAACAGAGAGATGGAACTAGAAATAGCACAGGGGCTTGAAACTCTCAAAGCCTTCCTCCAGTTGTGTATTTCCTCCAACAAGGCTATGCTTCTCAAACCTTCCAAAGAGTGCCAACATCTGAGTATCAAGTGTTCAACGATATGAACCTGTAGGGAATGTGCTCATTCAAACCAACCCACTCCTGCTGTATCCAAGATTTCAAGCACGTATTGCTTTCCTGTGTTTTAGCACAATCTCTCTAAGAATTTTAATAAGATCTCATCTTTCACAATTTCTATAATAAAATGCCATGCCAGAGCAGGCTTTCCAGTACCCGCCAGGAGTCAGTCAAGAGCAACTGCTTTCTACCTATGTGGGATTCACATTTGTTGAAAAATCTTCTCACCCTGATACTATATGCTGTACTACCCATTCTCATGTAGTAGTCAGTGTGTCAAGGTTCCTACTTCTTGCTCATAACTACTGAAGGCCATTCCAAGGTTATAATGTCATCCCTGACATCCAACAGTGCTTCCTGAGATGGTAATACTGGATATCAGCATCTCACTTAATGCTGAATATCCCTTTCATCCGTTCTTCTTAATCTGTTGTCCTTTGTATTTAAAGTAGAATTCTTGGAGATTCTACTAAAGTTGAATCTTTATTTTTATATGAGTTGACACTCTATATTTTGAATGCTTCATCTTTCCATCTGATGTCATTATTGATGACTTGATTTTTATTGCATTACTATGAATTTAACTCTTCACCACTGCCAACTTTATATACTTTTGGTTTTAAATATTTCAACTGCAATAAATTGAGCAGCAAAATGACTTTCAGTTGTTGTGTAACAGTCTTAGAGTAGCATACACTTCCTTCCTTCATGTCTCTGACATCTCTGCAGACCTTTTGTATCTGTTGTTACTATGAAGTTCATCTCATTTCTTTACATTTAGCCTTTTATTTACTATTTATTACTCATGTTATTAATAAGTTAATTTATTTCTTGAACAAAGTTTAATGTTGTATAAGCTCACCTCAAACTTATTTTATAGTTGAGGACCTTTGATCCTTCTTCCTCTACTTCTAGAGCACATGGATTACACACATGTACCACCATCCTGGAGTTACATGTACTTTAGATTGAATCCAGGGCCTTTTGCACTATCAGAAGGGACTCTACCAAGTAAGCTACATCTTGTAAGAAATATGTGAAAGCAGTTAAGCTTATTAAAATACTCTTGTATTTTGTATATATGTATAATTTTCCTTGCTTTTCTTATATCTTGTTGGGATCTGTTTCTAGCCAATGTCATTTTTCATATTCATTCAGAGCATTCTTTAATAATTTTTTAGTGCAAATATAACAGTGATAAATTACCATACCTTTTGCTTCTCTGAAATGTATTCCATTACTTTTGAGAGGTATGCTCATTGAGTAGTAAATCTGTGCTAACAGAATATGTGGAATTTTTTCCATTTAGCATTTTAAACATGTCAATCTAGTCTATTGTTCTTGACATAGATTTTTAGAAGTTATCTTCAATAATTTTAAACTTTTTGCTCTGGCATAAAGTTTTTTTTTTTGCCTCTATAACTTGTCATGTGAATTTTTAGCAATTTGATTATGATTTGCTTTGGTAGCATCCCTTTAACTCTTCCTCAGGTTTGTTGAACATCTTGAATATGAATGTTTATACTTACATAAATTTGAGAATCATGAGTTCTGATTCTTCAGATGGCTTTTAACAGCAGCTTCCCCCTCTCATAAGCCTTTTATTATATGCACATAATACTGCTTAGATTTTTCCTCAGAAATTCTGGTGCTCATTCTTTTTCTCTGAGGTTCTCCTGTTAGTTGAATTTTCTGTTGTTATAAGCATACCTGGTGTTTGTTTGTTTAGTTGGTTGGTTAGTTTTATCTTGTTTGTACATAATGTTAATTCCATTGAGAATCTATATCCTTGAAGCTAGTTTATTTTCCATATACATTTCCTTTTCTTATCTGCCACATTTTTATCCTTGTGTCTACATACTTGCCTTAACTCTTCTGAGCATAGGGCCACTTTTACTAATCTCATTGCATTCTTCATTTCCCAATCTCCCCGTGAAATGCCTCTGTCTTTGCTGTTGTGCTTCCTCATTTTTTGGATTTTGTGGTTTGCAATGCTGCTTTTCACCTGGAGAGAAAGACAGTTAAAGAACTGTTTATCATTTTAAAATTTCTAGGGTTAAAGTAAAGGTTTCCAGGATGACCTAATTTCTCTCAAATTCATGCATTACTGATTAACCCTTTGATTATCACTCAATAAAATTATGCCCTGTATTTTCAAGGGAAGGGAAATGACTTCTTGCTGGAGAAAGCCTATAGTATATCCTTCCACTATGTGATAGCATGCCCCTTGTTTCCTTTCAGCCCTGTGATAACATAACACTTACTGTAGTTCTGGGAAGGATGGTAGTGGACATAAATCTTGTATGGAGTGATGGAATGCCTACTCAGTCTTCTTCATCTTCTCTGGTATTCTTCTCTGAAAATCCCAACTAACTTGACCTATCTGGGCACAGTTCCCTCCCCTCGTCTCAAGGGGACCAGGGTGTTCTGTGTGGTGTCCTCTCAGCTCTACAGCCTGACAATTGACTCACCCAGTTCCCTGGGGTCATCAAGAGATCTTACCATTTCCATTTCCTCTCCAGAAATAATGGCCATTAATGGCCAACCTCTTGAGTTTGCATCATTGTAAGTATGTTATCATATTTTTCATTTGTTTGTGAAGACAGATACTATGTCATTCTTTTTAACAAACACAGATGCAACTAGGTGTCCACTGCCTTCACCAGGCATTTCTTTTCACAATGGCATTAGCAGTGTCTCATTACAATGTTTTGCCTACTAATACATCAGTGCTCTTCCACAGTCTTATTAGTGTTGGATCAGACTTGTTTTCTGTTTGTTTATTATTTTACCTCTGTCTCTCCTGTCTCATATCGTGTGGTTTTAAACCTTCCAATTTGGTTTCTGCTTCATGTTTCTCCTGTAGCTGGCCATATGTGTTACATAGGTTTGCCATCAACATTATTTCAACCTAATGAAGTAATTTTATCACAGCAAATGCTGCTACCATCCTCTCACTCCTAAGAACAGGTGTGGAAGTTATCCTTACCATTATTACTCCATACTCCTTATTCAAATGATGAGATATTCAGATGCAATTTGCTATTCAAGGACATTCAGCTCTGTTCTTTACTTAGCAACTCAACCAGTATCGCCTTAGATTAAAGCAAACAGAATTTTGTGGTTGTAAATGTATTGATTTATTTTGAAATATTCCTACATAAGCTTATTCTTTGTATACAGTTAAGAATATTCATTTAGTAGAAAGAAAAGTTGATTTACACTTCTGCCAAAATCATGAATGGTTTTCACTCTTACTTGGGAAAAAAGCAAAATATCACAAGGCAATAAGTGTTAAATAAATCTCTTTTACTGCATCCCTTCCAGATTAGTCTTTGAGTGTATCTTGTCTTATTTGTGTCACCATTATCAATTGATATAAATATGATTAATGTTTAAAAAGTATGTGCTGAAGTAACAATGAATGTGACTACAATTTTGTTACATTTCACCCAATAAACATTAGTGTGTGAAAAGATGAACCCAGGAATATAGCAAGCTAGGCTGAGACATGGATTGTAGTAAAGGAGGTTTTTATACTGAAATAAAAATGTTTCAAGCAGGTTTTTGTATTTTCTTCCTTTAATTTGAAGTGCTTAAAATTAAATTTATAGCTTGTGTTTCTGTCAATCAGATACCCTCCTTATCTACCACAGAATATTTATGTTTTAATTAGATTAAGTAAATATATGGCCTACCTAATATGTTTCTAATTTCTTTCAGCTCTTCCCTTTTTTTATTTCTGGAATAATTTGTTGCTAATCTATAAAATGGGTCTTTTCTGGCTTTTGTGAATTAGCTTATCACTCAGCATTTCTGTGACTAGTTTAAAATAGATCTTAAACAGTTGTTCTGCTTAAGTATTAAATTCCCCTACTTTAAATACCCAAGCTTTGAATCTTGTTAGTCAAAACTTAAATAGCCATGACCTTCTCTATTGACCTTTAAGCTTAATAGTATTTTTAACTCAGCCAGTCACTAAATGTGACCAGAAATAAACTGGTCTCCTCTTAGATTGAGATCTTATTTAATATTAGAGTAAGTTCAAATCCATTCTCTTCCCAGTTATTTATACTAGGCAATGTTTCCCTTAAAATAGCTAGATTGTGTTTGATTCTAAGAATCATTTAGAATTTTTAAAGCTATGCTTTAAATTTGTGAATAGATTTTTTTTTTATCCAAACTAAAACTAAGAATTTTATAGTCATTTAGATTATTTACTTGAGTAATTGACTGAGTGTTTATAACTTTCCTCTTGATGAATTCATGTATTGAAATTATCATGTTGCTATATGATGATAATAGGAGGTAGGGCCTTGTAAGATAATCACACCATATAGGTAGAGCTTCACGATTGAAATTAGTGCTTTATAGAACAAAAAGCAAGGAATTTTATATTTTTTTAAATTTTTGTTTTCTGACATGTGAAGAGACAGTGAAATTTGGATCACCAGTCAGAAGTGGTCTCTTGTTAGAAGGCAAACATGCTGATTCGCACACCCCAAATGTTAATCTATAGAATACTGTTCAACTGTGGGTAGGATTTTGAAGGGGTTATTATTTTTGTTTGTTTTTGTCAGTTTCCAACTCTTTATTTTAGTAATTTCTTACTGTCTTGTTCAGTTAATTATTTGACATCCTCATGAACATACATGTTCTGGTTACTTTCTTCCTCCATTCTGTCACCTGCCTCCCATATCATTACCCCAATGCCACTCTATCTAAGATTCATGACTTTGGTTTTGTTTTGGGACCATTTAGTTTAGACAGTGCCATGTTAGTGATGACTGAAAAGTGACTATCCATTGCGGATTGGCAAAGTCAACAGTGAAAACATATCTGAACATAGTGACACTGTTTCCAAAGACTCTTATAGTGAGAGTCATGTATCCTTCAGATCCTTCTTCTATTCACAACTGATTGTTAATGGACACACTCCTATATATGACTAGTACAGTTGTCCACAGTTGTCTGTGATTTGCAATAATAATGGCAGAGTAGTATTCGGTACATAGGATTCCCAGCTCTCCTTTTAATCTTCCAGTGGTTCTTACATCTTTCACCCCAATCTTCTACAATATTCTCTGATCCTTGAAGAGGATGTTTTTATGCCATCTTGGGTATGGTGGTTTTTGTTTTTTTTTTTTTCATCCTGAAAAACGTAGGGTAGAAATTGGTTGCAACAGAAATTGAGGCATTGCTATATCAAATATCTGAAAACATAGAAACAACTTTGGAATAAATTCACAGGCACAGGTTGCAGAAATTTTATGATGCATGATAAAGGAGTCAAGATTGCTAGGAAGTGATTTTTTAAGGGAGATTCTAGGGACAGCTCAGAAATTCTGGAGGAAATGGAGAGAGACACTTCTCTCCTCTTAAAGGAGATATAGAATACTAATCATTATAGATTGATATATGAATGGATAATAAAAACATTCTAATGAATTCTCTGGTAGAAATGTGGAAAACGAGATCTTGGTTATAAGGTAGTAAAGACATTACTATGTTGTTTTCATGCCTAATATTTTATAATAGTATAATTTTAAAAGAGATTAAGTTGAATATTTCCAGTTAGTTGAGATCTCTAAGTAAAATGATGAAAGGGTGGCTTGGAACCTTCTGATTGAGAAGAGGATGTTGTAAAAGTAAAAGAATGGAACAGTGGTTGGTTCAGAAATTATGTGTAATCTCTACTGAGATTTGTTATGATTATGAAAAGCATAAAATATAATAAATCTATCCTCATGTAAAATATGGAATTACTAAGCAGAGGGTAACTAAAATGTAATGATTTAGAAAATCTTTAGCTCACTTATATTGAAAAAAGAAAACAGAATGATTAGAATAGAAGAACATTAAGTGCATGGCCATAGGATGTTTTGTTACTAAGATATCATAGATCCCATTTTCAAGTAGTCCAATGAAGCTCTACAACTTCTAACTGAATAAGGTATAAGGAGGGGGTTATTTATTTGATATTTTTGCAAATATAGAGAAATTCAACTGTTAATCTGCTTCATTTCTTTAAGATAAGGGAAGAAAGATTCAAATATCACTTTATAAATTGTCAGGGCTGCTATTTTATTTCACAGGTACAGACACCAAATTTCCTTTGATAGGCTAGATGATGTCTTTAGTTTTATGGATAGGGCTCTGGGAACAGGAGAAGTTTCAGTATTTCTCTCTTGGTGGATCTGGTGGATACGACACAACCAAGATGATCTGGATAGCAGAAAAATGAACTAAAGTGGGATACTCTCAGAGTTTAATCTCATGAGGCTTCCCTTGTGAGGTTTGGATTTTGTGGGATTCAACCCTTCCTTTCTTGTTTTCTGTCTTTGTTATTTTATTACAAATAATAGCCAATGCCTGTTCCACAACTGTATTTTGGAAAGATATAGCTTGTTTAGTTTTACAGACTTCCAGTTGTAGAAGAATTTTGCTTAAGATTGAAATTCTGAGCGTCTTACCTATGCATGATTTTTATGATGTTTGATGACACTTGGGCTTTCAAACTTGAAGGTGTTATATTGAAAGGATGCAGTCAGTGTATTTGATATGTGAGAAAGACATACATTTGGGGAACCAAACAAGGGTATCACTAATTGAATGTGTTTGTCCTTCTCAAGTTTTTTTTTTTTTTTTGAAATCATGACACATTGTGTAATAACTATTGGAGAAGATGTGAGGGTGGAAATCTTATTTCCAAATATGAAGATACAGGGACCCAACCTTTCCTATCTCTGTTAACTGTCATGTGAGCACAAAAAAACAAAACAAAACAAAACAAAACAAAACAAAACAAAACAAAAAACCAGTGAGACCTAGAGTAGAAATTCAGGAGAACCTCCTTGTCAGGACAGCACTCTGGTTTTAGACTTTCAGCTTCTAGAGCTGGGATAATTAAGTATGTATTGCTTATAAGCCAGCCAGCCCATGGTACTTGGTTGTAGCAACCTCAGTTGACTAAGACAAATGGCCTACATGGATATTATTTTTCTTCTGAATTAAACCTTGAGCCTTTGACTCTAAGGTCATTCTTCAATGCACTCACCCTCCTGCCAACTCTAGCATGTCACAATCCATTCTTTTTCACCCAGCCTCCCTTTAGCGGCACAGATTACAACTGTTTTCAATTAATGTACAACTCAATGCTAATTAGTTTTTGCTTCTGTTGTTGTTATGGTTGTTGAGATAATTTTTTCCTTCTTTCTATTTTTACCACCTACATTATAGTTGAATTGGTTATGGATGGCTCTGCTTGCAACTTCCAAATGACTCCAGAAAATAAACTGAGTTGCAGTTGTTTTAAGAAATGCAGCTGTTCTCTCACACATTTCATAGACATTAACTCCACTCTTTCAGCTAGGATTCCATAGAATTTATTAATTTCATTTTAGTATTAGTTTTAACTATCAATTCAATAACAATAAAACCAAACTCCTTTCTGTTCACTGAGGTTCCAAATATGCCTTGGAAAAGTGAATATTCTTTGAGCATCAAAGTAGATGTGGGACAGAAGTTTCTCCTGATCTGATCTAATCCATGAAATGTGTCTTGAATGCCATGACTTCTTTCTCCAAACAGCACACCCCTTTGAACTCACTGCAAAGAGTATCACAAGGCCTTTATACTGGATGTTAACGCTTTCTCTGAAGGTCTTCAGTTTATGACCTATATGTCATCCTAAGCTTGACAACTTTGTTGAAGGAAAAGATTATACCATCATTTTCTTCTACTGAGAACAGAAGATACACTAAAATACATTTTAAATATGCAAAAAAGCAGCTTCCTGTCCTTTTTCTAGTTGGGCAGGTAAAATTATGATGCTGTTAAAAGTTGCATCATGGTGCTTGCCTGTTCCCTGCTAAGCCCTCATGCTACCTCCTCTGGTGATCAGTTCACCTTTGTTCTCTGTTTATCACATTAACATCCATCATTCTATAGCTTGTTGCAAAGGTAGTATAATTTTACCCAATGCCAAATCTCCCGTAGTGAGTTTTCACATACATGTTCAGTATATGACACATACATGTCAGCTCCACTGAAAGGTTTATTGCTGTTGAGCGTTGAGTGTGAGTATTGAATTAGACAAATGATCCTATCTTGATTTTGCTCAATTTGCTATGGGAACAAAAAAGTCAATTCACATTGCTTCTCTCTGTCTTTCCATCATAAAACTTTTATAGACTTGAAGTAAATTAACTACATAAAATGATTAACAGCAATGTAGCAAAATATAGGCAACAGTCATTTTCCTTGTCTCATGTAAGTGTAAAGAACATACACCATTTAAATGAGATCGTGTCCTACCCACATGTCTTCCCTTTAGTGTCTTTGGGTAAGATTTATGGTTGTACGTCTCATATCTTTTACTTTGTTTCTTTGAACATGAACTGGCAATTTAACTGCTGGATGTCTTCCTTATGTAAAATATGATGTAGAAAGAGCTCATACTAACTCAGAATGATAACGACTACAGCATTGTTTGAAAGGGCTTAGTGGGGAAAATATATAGATTGTTAGTTCAGAGAATCCTGAATGGCATAGGCTTAAGGAAGTTATGAGCTTTGAGATAATAGGTTTCATGATCCACACTTTTTGTAGCTGGAAAGTCTAATCTTTTTAGACCAGCTAACTGATGTTGTAATGAAGGCCTTTGACTTAGGTCCGAGTGTAAACTTTTTAGTTTATCTTCATATGAACTCCCCTGGTGTTCCATGCACATCAGTGTGCTGCCCATTTGCACCAGGAAGTTACGACCTTCCTAACACTGCTACCCTCTCATAGAGTTCCTCATGTTGTGGTGACCAACAATCATAAAATTATTTTTGTTGCCACCTTATAACTATAATTTTGCTACTGTTATAAATAATAATCTAAATATTTTTGGAGCCAAAGGGTTTGCTACCAATAGGTTGAGAGCCATTGTCTTACACTAACCACACTGGGACACTTACATTGAAAAAGTTCATACTGCAGGCAGAATGTGCAACTTTAGAGAACTGGTTCTTTTATCCATAAAAGGTATCAATTTTTATCTTAGCTCCTAAATCAAGTTATTTAAGCACAGTTCTCTGAAGACAGGAAATGAACAGTGAATATATTTTGTTCAAAGCTTATATCAAACTATCAAAGTAAGGCAACAAAAAGATTATTTTATACTTTCTTACTAAGGACACAGTATGTAAATTCTTAGGTATTAAATAATAAAGTAGGTCACTTTCTGGGTTAAGATACAAAGAAAATGAAAATAAATGGGAGAAGGCAAAAGTTTGGGGAAAGAACTCTTGAAGCCTTGATATGCTAAAGAGTATTTCAGATTAGAATTTATTTCTTGTAAAACACAGTATGTAAATATATATGTAAACAGTTGGTTGTGCCAACCACCTCAACCAGAGATCACCAAAAGAATTCTAAAATGTGAATGGTATACTGGATGAATGTATTTTCTTCTAGAGATTTACATTTTTCTTTTGATGGAAAAGAAAAAGACCAAGTAAAATATATCATGCTGCTTATGAATAAAGTTTTGAAAACTATAATCATGAATCAGCATTATCTCTCTGCAGTGTGAGGCACAATTTTTCTTAGTCCTTTGTCATAATAGAGTGTTTTTAGTTACCTTGTGTCTGATAACTGATCAGCTCTGTTCTTTTAAAATCATCCTATGAAAACAGTAGGATATCTTGTGTGGTATTCTAAAAGACAGACCAGAAACTAAGGTGGAAGTTACATTGACTGAGAGTTGGTCTGAACAGAAAGTAAAGGTTCCTGTCGTTGAAGTCACTTAGTAGTGCTATGAGAGTCATTGTTTGCAATCAAAATGGAATCACCTCCCCCCAACAACAACAACAACAACAACAACAGTGACCACAAGGTTTCAGATAGGCAATGGAACATACCATAGTTAAAAACTGAAGTAAATCACCATTGAGGATCTTCCTATGGTTAGCTCGTACTATGCTCAGTGAAATATTGATTTTTGTGGCTCATTTGAGCACAAAAGTTAAGGAAATGTTTAGAGAAGAATAACAATTGAAATTTAGATTATTACAGTATACAGTCCGAGGGTAGAAGATCTTCCTGTCAGGCTTCACAGTCTCTTGAAACAGAGGATTTCAAAAGACAACAGTATTTTCCAAGGACCTCATGTGAGATCACTTAAAAATGATGAGGAATTGGAGTTGTATTAGAAGAGAGAGATAATGAAAAGCACAGATGTAATTTCTTCTTTGGAATCTGTAAGTTACTTTACAGCTAATTTCTGGTTGCTAAATACTGTTTAGCTCCTAAACAGTGTTAGGCACTAAGTGTTCAATGATAAATTTAAAATGTATTTTTAAAACAGAATTTCTGTAAACATAATAAAAACTAAGTGGTATTTGGTGGATTTGTTTTGTTTGTTTTCAAAATTTAGATGACAAATCCTTATAAAATCTAGAGCAAAGTAAAATGCCTATTGGTTTACAAGGTTAGCACAGTGTTCAGTCATCAGGCTACTGTATCATGATGCAAGCTAGTAAATCATGGTAACATAATATGACACAGTGTAACCATGTTAGCAGTTGACATAGGACATGAAGGAGCAGCATACCATTATCCAGTGGCTATTAAACAAGTTACAGTGTGAGGTATTGGATATGTGTATGGGAGGGTATACTTTGTAAATCCAAGTTTTTATGCTTGAGCATATTGGTTATCTGCAGGTCCTTGATTTTCTTAAGTATAAGTCAATATAAACAGGTACAAAATTGCAAAATCAATTGATTCCCTTTCCTATTTCTTGTATTTTCCTTTTAAATCTCAAACATCCCTTTTTTCCAGAAGAGAAGAAAATTCATTCATTGCTAACATAAGACATTCATGTCTCACTGAGATTCAGTTCAACCACTTGTAGACCAGCATGTATGTCTGCCATATGCCTGGTCATAGAGAGAATTCCATAAGGAATCCTATCTTTTCTCTATCCCTACCCCATTCTCCAGTATGTCGCATATAGGTTTTGATAGTCACCTGCCAAAATCTATAATCTGTTATCGTTCTTCTACTTGCACAGAATAAATAACAGGCCAGCCATAATCATTATACAGTAATTCCAAAACTAGTATTGCTATATAAGGTCAATTTGTGATACAGAAAATTTTGTTTACTGTAGAACAAATCTGGATGAAATCCATTCTTGTATTATAACTTGAGGGCTAAGTCTGCTTTAATGATTTCTTTTAAGAGATACTCTTAAATTATACAGTGTGGCTGAAGAAAACACAATAGAAACCTTAGCAAATAATATTGAATGTCCAGAGGGCTTAGCTGCAGCAGGACTCTTATCAGATGAAATCTTAAGACACAGGCATTTTCTCTAATTCCTGTTACTAAAGCATCTTGCCATGACTTTCACAGCAAGGTATGAACCACATGAAAAAGAAATTTGTGACTAAATTGTTCAAGTATACTTTCAATACACTGATAACCTGATAACTATTTTGTAAGGAAACAAAGTTGGAGATCCAAACAAAAATAAACAGGCAGATGTGAATGCTCAACTTCATCACAGCCAGCTATAAAGTTTTGGCAATCTCTGGACTTCTAACCCTCATGATTTCTAAATTTAGGAAATTTTATGAAAGAGCCTCAAAATTCCTTCTTCAATTTTACTTATTTTTTTTTTTTTTACCACTTTTAGGATCCATGTACAAGTCACAAAAATATAAAAGTGGTGTCAGGATCTTTTGCAATCTGGATCATATTAATGTCAGTTTAGGTTCAGCCACAATATTGTTTCTCCAATCTAGTCTAAATTGTTACAGATCAATAGATGCCCTGATCAAGGAAAAACTATCTTTTCTTGTCTTGATCTAAATTTGGACAACATTCTTTGAACAGGAAATCATTTGATAAACCACATTCCCAAGGGTCAATAAAAAGAGAATGAAAAGAGGATTAATGTTGGGCATGTAAAGAGTAATTGAAGACCCAAAACTTTGACTATGCATGCTATTTAATTATAGGTGATGTACAAATATTTAAGGAATTGCCATGTAAAAGAGGCATTAACATAATTCATGTGATTACAACTGCAAATATTAATGTGGAAAATAGTAAAGTAGGAATCCCCTATGAGGAATAAACATAGACACCATCTTATTACTTACTACAATCCCCACTTTATGAATAATTGCACCTTTACACACTGATACTTAACAAATTTTTTCTGTAACTGACCCAAAGTTAGAAGAGGACAGTTTCTAAGAAAGCCTTGATGTGGGCCATGAAGAAAATATAAAGTGAGTATAGAAAAGGAAACTGGTAGATCAAAACTTGGAAGTGCAGATAGAGAGGGCCCTGGACTCTACCTGCCCTTCACACTTCTGCTTTCTCATCAATTGAAATGAAATATTAGTCACTGCTTGCTCTATTTGGGTCTCCTTTAGCAGCATAGGAACCTAGACTGATCACATAGTTGGGATAGGAGGAAACTTGGAAAGGCTCTTATGACTGAATTTCTGTGAGGAACTAGAAAATCTACAAATAATTCTCTGAATCATTATTAATCTCCTATTATACACAGGAAATTGTATAATTCTAATGAGATTATGTTTGTATGCTATCTACAATCTTTAACCACATGGTTTCTTATATGTATACTTGGAGGTATAGCAGAAATTTAGAAATGAGCAAGCACATACTGATTGCAAAAATCTATTAACATCTCTGCATGCTTAAAGTTTTAAACAAAAATTTAATGCTACATTTATTATCTCCTAGTGCAGTCTAAATGTACAATGTTTACATAAGCTTGTATTTCAATTGTCTGTTCTCTATTCTATTCTGTTGGCATACTTAGATCCCATTGAGGTTAAAAATTAGCAGTCTTTAATAGTTTAAAATTTGCTCATGAACAATAATATTTTTCTTTTTTTTAGTTTTTGTATCTTCAAAGATTTATTATTAAGTATTTTCAGAAATTAATTACAGAGTTTAGCCATGTAAAATTCAATTATTATGTTAAAGATTCAGCAGGATCATATGACTTATGTGAACCTCTATAAGAGTTTTTGTTCCTGTAAAAGACTTTGGTGTTTCAATGTTTTTATTTGCTTTTCAATTCATGTGAAGTTTATTTTACTTTCTTTTTTTCTGGACTTTAAGACATTACTGGTACAGTGCAATTATTCTTTTATTTCTCTTTATTTATAACGTTTGTTTCTGTATGCAAGGGGCTCTAGTCACATTCTTGAAAGGAAAAAATAAGTCTATGTAGTTAACATTACTTTCCCATGTAGTTATGGTTCTACTTTTTTTCTTAGACAGAAGCCTCACCCTATTGTATTATCCTTATAAAATGTCACAAACACTTGGTCCAAGAGGAAAAGGAATTCTGAATTAGGCTATGCATGTTCAATTAAATGTTTAACCTTTACTGAATAGAAATACAGTACTTTGAAACAATGGAGAAGTGCTATTTTGAAGAGAAAAATACTTGAATGTGGTGTGTGTGTGTGTGTGTGTGTGTGTGTGTGTGTGTGTGTGTGTGTGATATATCTTCTGGTATGACTGTTCATTATGTGTTACTCACCAAAGGTGCTACTGCAATGCTAACATGTGCTTCTCCTATGAGAACTGACATTTTACATTTTGTTTTTAGGCTTCATTTCTCTTCACCCTGGAACAATGGAAATATCTCCATGTACGGAATGAAGAAAGAACCTGAGAAAATAACGAAGCAAACTTTTCCCCAAATAATTCCTATTTTTTTTAAATCCTTGCTTCGGAGTCATTTGAGAAACGCTTCAACTGCTTGCTGTGTACATCTATATAGTTCACTCTCTGCAATCCCTTCTTATTTGCTGCATTTGCCATTGCATTCCCTAATGTAAATGGCTTCAAAGCTCTGAGCAGAGCTTTCTCTTGTGCAGCTGTATCCACTCTTCTCCCCTGCTACACTTCATCCTTGGGAGTCCTAACCATTGATGCTCCTTCCTTCTTCTGTATGAATTTTGTTATGACCTATCTTCCTTTCGTTATTTTAAAAAATATTTACTTTGTATTTGTATGAATTTTTTACCTATACCTCTATGTGCTCTATCTAGTACTTGAGCCCTCCAAGGTCAGAAAGTGATGTGAGAGTCTCTGGAACTGGAGTTACAGTAGGTTGTGTACACATATCTGATGCAGATAGCCCTCAGTCCTCTACAAGAGCACCAGGGGATCTTAACTGCTTAGACATCTTTCCAGGCCCTCCAGAAATTTTTGGACATTTACTTGATACAAGCTTTTTTGTGAAGTCTTATTAAGGTCACCTCTAAGTTTTTATTCATGCTATTGTAAATAGAGCCATCTTTTATTGATTTGTTAACTAGTTAATGTTTTGTATATAGAAGTATTATTAATGTTAAGATGTTAATTTTATATCGTTCTAATAATATTTTTCCTTACAAATTGAATTTATTTCAACTTAAAAACCTTTTGAGTTTTTCAGATACAAAATCGTATCACCATCATGAGATATCTTAAAAATTATTCTGTCCAACCACTGTGCCTGATATCTCCAAGGCACTATTGATAAACTGTAGGAGCAGGAACATTCTAGCCCTTTTCTTGATCTTAACTGACAGGCTTCTGGTGCACACCAGGCAGAACACTGATGTTTGTCATGAGATTTGTACATCTTCCCATCTTAAGAAGATAACTATTGCCAATCATCTATTCTGAATGCATTAGGTATTTAAATGTTTTCTTTATTTTTTATGTTCATCACTATAAATAATGTTGCAAATAGATGTTCTTATTGAACTATCATATTTATCAAGCAAATCCAATTTTGTGGTCACAATATATGTTGTAAATATATTGTAACCATATTGCTAAAAAATATTCAGTGATATTTGAAGTAATAATCACAGGTGATGTGGGTTGGAAGTTATCTTGATATAGTCTTTATTGGTTATTTCTGAAAGTACACTATTTATTTTGCCCTGAAATTACTGGATATATCTTGTCTCTGAAGTTTTGATAGAATTTTTGATAAGAGAAATCAAGACCTCAAAATTCTCCCTAACAATTATTTGAAAACATTCTTGTGTTCATCCTTCTCTGACTATTGATATTTCATACACTCTATATCTGCTAGGGTAAGTTCTAGAAAATTATGTTTCTCAGAATAGTTCTCTGTTCTAGTAGGTTTTTAAATTACTTTGCATAAAGTTATGACAATTGTTTCATCATGATTTTACATACTTGTTTTTCTTACATTTCCACACTGTGGATTCTATCTACTGCTTTTCAGAATTAGGTTAGCTAGTGTTTATGAAATAGTTAGCATTTTCACATAATTTTAAATATTTATTTTCTTACCTCCTGTTTTTAATAGAGTTAAATTTTCTAGATATTTAAAGCATTAGTCATTATTTATTTCCATTACTTAATTACATTAACCTAAACAGTCACAGCTTACTGTTCTCCTTTAGTCCTTGATTTAACTGTATCTCATCAAATTGCTATGAAATATTTCTGTGTAATTTTTAGTATGACTCTTTAAAGATACTTTGAAGCTCTTATGAAACCTCTTTGTGACCCAAAACTAAATTAAATGAGTTTATGATTTCAAAGTGGAATGCGCCCCAGGCAGTGGTGGCGCACGCCTTTAATCCCAGCACTTGGGAGGCAGAGGCAGGCAGATTTCTGAGTTCGAGGCCAGCCTGGTCTACAGAGTGAGTTCTAGGTTAGCCAGGGCTA
>JADRCD010215664.1:0-30693 GCA_019843815.1 Montemys delectorum
TGCTTCCCACAGGTGGAGTTCGGGGTACCATTCCTAACAAGACAGATGTGAAATAAAATTATTTTTATTTTCAGATTTTAGCTTCTATTTAATAAATCCCAGGGAGTTAAAAAATGTTAAAGAATCCAGTAGAACTTGAATATAAGCTTGGTAATATTTTAAGGTGGAATAATATAAAAAGGTCCTTGTGTTTTTTTACACTGACAATGAATGGTCCAGAATACAGCACAATTGCATTGCATTAATCATTTTATTGCATTAAAGTGAAATAGGAGGTAAGTATAGTCAACAAATTAAAATCTTATATGCCATATCTAAATAAAAACAAAACAAAAACAACAACAAAACCTTTTTATTCACGGGTCAGAAGAGCCAGTAGTACTAAAATGACAAGATTTCCAGCACTGGTCTGGAGTTTAACATCTAGCTTCAAACACATCACAGCTGCTCCGTACTTACAAAAATATAAATGACCCTATTCTGTAAGGAAGCCAGAGTTGCCAGGATAGCTTTGAAAAAGACAGTTTCAGGATCTGTACTTTTAATTATATAAGTTTGTGGATATATATATATATATATATATACGCACACATATATATGTATACATGTATATATACATAGTAATGAATATAATTATAATAAATATGATGAATATAATTAATTATTATGAATATAATGCATATATGAATATATTACATATTTAATATATATGAATATATAATAAATATATGTATATATGTCAAGACAATTTTTAAATCATCCCTTGAACTTATAGTATACTGATATTTTCACAAAAAAAGTCAAAATAATTCAAAGGGAGAAGAAAAGCCATCTTCTCAACAAATGATGCAAAAGAATGAATCCAGACTGTAAACAACATATAGATAGATAGATAGATAGATAGATAGATAGATAGATAGATAGATAGATAGACAGACAGATAGACAGATGGATAAATAAATAAAGCCCTGAAAATGGAGCATACACCAAAACATAACATGTGTCTATTATAAGAAAATAGAAATTATGCGATTGTTTAAAGATGTCAAAGTTTAAATGATAAAGGGAAACCTAGATAAACTGAGGATTGCCATAGATGAGAAAACTTAGAAATTGGGAGAAAATATTTGGGAGTGTGTGCATATGCGCGCGTGCACACACACACACACACACACACACACATACACACACAAGTTGTAGTTCCTTGTGTGCAGATTTGAACTGCAGGTTGCCCTTAAATGTTTTAAAACCAAATGATAGTATACATTGAAAATGCTTCAAAAATACATTTTAACAGTTGTAACACTACAGAAGAAGATACGAAATGAAGTGTATTTGTTATTTGCATATCAAATGAGTGGGTTGGCTTGGGTCTATCCACTTTCTTTTGAAGTATCCTAATACAAGCAATACACATATCTTGAAAAAAGGAGAAAATGTGTTTTGAAGAACTCTATTTTGTTTAGTTTTAATCTTTCCATCCCGAGAATAAATATAATCATCTTTGCTTTTGACTTATTTTAAATAACTAAAAAATAGTATCAAATCAAAGAATAATCCTTTAGTCTAAGATTTAAATAAATGAATTATTAATCATTAATTATAATAGTATGAAAGTATACTATTAATCATGTCTTAGTAGTTCTTTACACAAACTCTCATTATTTTGAAGACAAATAACCAAAAATTTCAATCATTTTTTCATAAAATATTGCTTTCAAAGGATATAATCATTTACTTGCATGTGCTTGCATGCATGCATGCACACACTTGTGTGTGTGTGTGTGTGTGTGTGTGTGTATGTGTGTTTGTATGTGTATTTATTTCTTCACTTGTACATGCAGGTGCCTACAGAGGCCAAAGAGGGCTTTAGATCTCTGGTGCTAGAATTAAGGATGGTTAAAAGCTAGACATGTGTTGTGGGAACTGAACTCTGGTCCTCCGAAAGAGCACTGTGAGTTCTGTGCCTTCTTTACAGTCCTGTCAGGATTAATGTATTATCCAGATCAACTCCATGACTGACAGAATTAGTAGAAGTAAATAGTTCTAAAGCAGTTCATTGGCCCCTTCAGAAGAGCAACATAAATCTAGAATCAAAGTCTCTGAAGACATGATAACAAGGCATAATAATTTCTAATTCCTATCATTCGTACACTGTAGCACTCCTGTATACCTAGTGTTACTGTATGGTGTGTGTACTTTCATCCTCCCAGGAAGTGATATGGAAACGATTTTGCCATCTGTCACATTTTACTAATTGTAAATGTCATTTTGTACAATCAATGACAAGATGCACAAGGTCATCTTTCATTCTGGCACATGGATGTATGAAGCCCAAGTAATTTCATCTCAGTGTTATGTGATTTCTATACTTACTAAACAAAATTTTCAGTGTTAAGATTTACCTTGAGATAATTCTTATATTTTTAGCATTTAGTTACCCATCAGACAAAATTTTTGAGAAAGTAGAGGACACAGGCTATGGAATCTGATCTGTAAGTAGAACCTTACAGCAAAACTACTTTTAGAGAATCTCAGCTCATAAATAGTTTTTATTTCGTTGACTATCTGAATTGAATTAAACTAAAAATTGAGTTAAAAGACCTACTCAGTTAATCAGCAAGAATCCAACAAGTGCCGCAGGCTCACTTCTGTTCTGTTGCATTCCCCATGTGTGGGAGCAACAGCTGTAAGGGAAATCTAATTTGAGAGATAAGATGTATGCACATGAAAAAATGAGTAAAAATTCAACACACTTTGATGCTTATAATTGCTTTTCATACTAGATATATAAAAGTTGGAGAAAGTAATATTTATTCAACTTTAGTGGACTTGCGGATTGGCTATGTCTTCCAAAGCCCAATGTCAGTGTGCTGCTAGGCCAGGTAAAGAGGATCTTTGTGTTTTTACACCTTTACTTGTTCTTTGAGAATTTTGTAGAGGCAGACACTTATGTAGGAATACCTCAAAGAATTATTGGGGTCATGGCCCTTTCCTCTTCTCCTTTAAATCCTAGCCACGAAATAAATGCTTTTGTCATAATGTGCTGCCTTACCATAAGCTCAAATGGAAGAAATTAAGCAGTTGTATACTGAAGCTGCCAAAACTGTGACCAAAATAAACTTAAAAAAATAATCTAAGTAACTGTGTTATTTCTTATAGTAATATAAAGCAAACTAATACAGATGGCTTAAATGCTCCAGTGGGAAACAGA
Organism: Montemys delectorum; assembly: GCA_019843815.1. NCBI lineage: Eukaryota > Metazoa > Chordata > Mammalia > Rodentia > Muridae > Montemys > Montemys delectorum. The sequence continues at coordinate 3,215 of JADRCD010215664.1, forward strand.
GGTGACTCCATAGGCACAGAGGCCTGACAATTTCATTTCAATTCCAGAATTCTCACAAGATGACAGGAGAAAACCAACCACAGGGCATTGCCCTCTAATTTCCACATGGTATATGGTCTTATTGCATGTAAACACACACATACACACACACACACACACACACACACACACACACACACTATGCAAATACACTGAAAAGAATCTCCAGTTATGAATAAAAAAAAATCCATTCTCCATGCCTTTTTCTCTAGTGATATATTGGTAATTACTCAGGAAACTTGTTTTTAATTCTTATCGTCTCCTCAGTCTTTCCTTTTTTTGGTTCTGTTTCGTTATTTTACAGCCTGTTGAAAGAGATGTGATGCTCTTCTACCATGTATATGCATACTTGGACAGAAATTTTGATATCATTAGTAAAACACAAAAATTAAGTGCTCTCAATATATTTAATAATTAATAATAATTCAGGCAGATGTACAAACCTTTATCCATGCAGTTTTCAGAACCTTTGTGTGCACAAGAAAGATGCAGCGTCTCTCCTAAGAAGCAACTTGTGTCAGCCTGTGTCTGTACCTCCAGTGAGTGGAGCCAGTGTCCTCTCTGTCTTTACCATGCTATTCCTAACTGCTTGAGCTGCATAAGTACCTGCTCTCTTTGACAGGGGTGAATGTCTTCAGCTCATGCTAATGGTTAGCATTTCAGAACATAACCTCTTGATGGGGGTTTGTAAGCCATTTCTACTTGTGACTCGGTCCTATTCAACATGCCCTCTTCCTTCAATGAGTTCTACTTCAAAGTTGATCTTTCTGTATAGAATTGAGTTAGGAAAATACATAAACAAAATTATTAGCTGAATATATCTTTCCATGTGTGTATTTTCTGATGTACAGTGCAGCTTGCTTTAGCAATTCCATTTTTCCTTGGCAATGTGGGCTAGGGAACTAGTTACAAAATCTGTAATAGCAAACAGTCAGAACACAAGATTTGATCTTTTATACCACCCTTAGAAATTGTTCTTAATAAATGAGCATCGATTCCTTTTAAATTAAGTGTACAAATAGGCAAAGTACTCTATGTAAACTGTCAGTTTATTTACAAATCAGGATGTAGTTGTCATTGCCGGAGGGTGGTTCATGACTAGAGAGGCAAAGAGGATAATTCTGATGATTAAAAATGTTCTATCTGTTGATTTAAATTTGCTTACACTGAAGGGTATGGTAAGAAATTCAAGTTTGCTAAATGTGAACTTTTTAATAAATATTGCAAAATATAAAATTGTGTGTGTACAATACATTGTAATAAAATACTATTTTAAAACTGTGATTAAGTTCATTTGAAAAGGAGGTTATCTAAGGTGCCTAAAGTGAATGGCTGTGCAGCTGATTTGCAATTCCTGGAGAAGAGGTGCCCAACTGACAGAACTCTCAATCCTCTTCAGGCCACTCTGTCTTATCCATTGCTAGTCTTCTCAGAATTTAATGAAATGCTCATATATAGAAAGCTCCCTCATTGTATGTTGGGATGAATTGGGGAAACCCAAACAGCAATGAGGTGATTTCTTCAGTCACAGAACCAAAATAAAAGATCCTCATGCATAGATAAAGAAAATGTGGCTCCTTTATACAATGGAGTATTACTCAGCTGTTAAAAACAATGACATCATGAAATTTGCAGGCAAATGGATGGAACTAAAGAAAAAGCCTCCTGAGTGAAGTAACCCAGACCTAGAAAGACAAACATGGTATGCACTCGCTTTTAAGTGGACATTAGCTGCTAAGTAAAGGGTAATCATCTACAATCTACAGACACAGAAATGGCAAGAAACAAAGGGGCTCAAGGATTGATGCATGGATCTCCGTGAATAGGAAGAGAGTTTGCAGGAGGGCTGCAGGGCAAGTCGGGATGGGAACAGAAGGAATGGGGTTAGTGGGGAAGGAAGGAGAGAATACTGGGAGAGACAACTGTAATTGGAGGCATTAGAGGGGTTGTGTGGAACGGAGTGGAGTAAAATCTCCCAGGAATGTACAAGGGTGATCCTAGGGAAGACTCTTAGTAATGGGGGATACGAAAGTTGAACCAGCCATCTTCTAACATCATCAGGCAAGGCTTTTAGAAGTGAGACTAGTAGGTCAAACTAGCCACAAAACCTTCCATTTACAATCTATCTGTAAGATGTTCTGGGGCAACGCTGGTTCAGAACTTGTGAACATAGCCAACCAACGACTGGTTCAACTTGCGGCTCAATGCCACAAGAGGGAGCCCATGCCTGACGCTGCCTGGATAGCCAGGAGCCAGAGACTAGACTGCCCAGAAACCTAGGATAGAACCGAACAGGACTGGAGAAAACAAAAGTCAATTAGATGAATCCTAGTGATATTCTGCTGTACTCATAGATAGATGCCTAGCTCCACTGTCGTCAGAGAGGCACAATTCTGCAACCAATGAGAGCAGATACATTCAAACCAGGAACTGTGCCTTCAAACCAGGAGCCACCGTGTGTTCTACAAGTTGCTTGTCAAATAAACGATTAACAGACAGAAGTACCTAATACAGATACATTGGCTGACACACATGTCAGATTTATGTCTTTAAGCCAAGTATAGACAATTTGTTAAAAAATAATCTGAGTATTTTTTTTTCCTATGTTGAGTACGACCATGAAAGATCGGTAATGTGGCAACACAGCCCGCAAGAGAGGAAGGGATGCCATAGCTCTTATCTGTGAGGTGACATATGGGATGGCATTTGAGAGTTTGATCAGTGAGAAGTAAAAGTGGCATTAGGAAAGAACCTGGGAGGCCACAAGGACCTTGCTACTATGGAGACAGATATATTCTTAGTATTAATAGTTAACTGTTTCTGATAAAGCCAAATATTTGCACACTGTTGTTAAACAGTATGTATTCTATTTGAATACATTTGATAGTCTTAGAAATGTAATGACTTCAAAGAGTTCTTATTCAGGACAGAAGTCAACTTAAAATTTAAATGTAGACTGAAAATGTTGGGATATTAAACAAAGAACTAGAAAGGGAAACCAACTAGAATGTTGGGGGGAAACCCTACTACTGAGATATGCATTTGGACTATACACATTCTGACTTTTGAATTAAAGTTATACAGAGAATGTGTTAACTCACTGACATGGTTACAAATGCATAAGAAATAGTACATCATCTCGCCAGGCAATAAAAGGGTTTAACTATGTATTATATGCCTGGAGTCAATGTGTAAAAGGCCTTTACTTCATTTAGCTCCAAGAGGCAGAGAAAAGCCACAAAAAGCACCTAGCCAACCTCCAAGGACCTCTAACCAAGTCGGCTTAATGCTAGTAGTATCAAGTATAACACCTGTTTAGCAGAATGTATGACTTTTTAAATGAATGTTAATCACAGAGTTTGACAGGAAACTTCTTTAATGTCATAGGATATATGAGATTCTGTAACTCAAAGCCATAAAATTGTTCCTTGGGAGTATAGGATAATTATTAAACCATATCTTTAGCTAGCCTTTGTGGCACAATATGTTGTCTTTAATTCAGAAGCTTTCTACCTAGAAACACTTAGAAAATATATTTCATTTAAAACATGCTTTTAATGCTTAGGAGAGTTTCAGGCTGTTAAAATTATTCAGTGGGTGATTTATTGCTTCAGTGCAGTTTGTGAGTGCCCAGTGGAGACAGTCCCACCATGACCAGCAAGCTACAAATGTTTTTGCATCACATTCATGAAGATACACTCTTAAAGCAGCTTTTTGAAATAGCTATGAAAACAATCTTCAACATTGCTTCATTTAAATGTGTAAAATTAATTCTAGTTGTATAAAACACATCTTAGGACAGATACAGCGATACACACTTTTACTCCCGGCACTCTGGAGGGAGACCCTAATGGATCTCTACCAAGGAGAGCCAGGTCTACATAGAAAGTTCCAGGAAAGTCAGGGCTACCCAGTGAGACCCTGTCTCAAAAGCAAAGCAAAGCAAAGCAAAGCAAAGCAAAGCAAAGCAAAGCAAAGCAAACAAAAACCAACAGCAAATGTGCATCCATCTGAATGAGAACAGCCTTGGTTTGTCTCGGTGACTGACTTACTGATGGTGGTCTGTGTCTATACTATGTCTCTTGGTCTTATATCTTGAATTTTAAAAGCATGCTGAGATCAGCAAGAGAAGTCAAAGGCAAGATCAATACTCTGTTTTAGAAAATTCAAGTGGAGAATGCATTAGTAACGCCCTTTTGTAAAAGAAATTAAGTGTCAAAGGGTCTGTGGTATCTGGAGCATTCCAGTATTAGAAATATCATGTCTGTGCTCTTAGGCTTGCAGAGAATTGAAACTTAACATCTTTATAAATGATATGATGTAAGAATAAATGGTCAGTTGGCCCTTAGTCATGAGAATAGATGAATAATACAAATTTAAAAGAACCAAAACTAGATTAAACTACCTAAAGTTTATTAAACACGATAGAAAGGCATAATGAAGCAGGCGTGTAATTGCTCTATTGTGGAAGTATAGAGGAATACTATTTTTAAGGATAGGTAATCAGGAATGTTAGCCAAAGCTCATAAAGCATAAACTCTGAATTCATTGTTCTACTTCCAAAGGTTTCAATATAAAGTGAAAAGAAGTCTTTTGCATTTTGATTAAAATGGGAAATCTGTGAAAATGTAAAAATTCTGCAAGAGGAAATAGAAATAGTATAACATACTATTGTAATGTTGATATATTGATAAAGATGTTAGATATGTGAAAATAATAAGACTATACCAACAGGAAAGTTATTGAATTAGATTGAATTTTTAAAAAGTGAAAGGAAGTATGCTTTATATAAACTGGTGCTTGGAGATGCCTTCCACCCAGTTGCCTGTGATTTCTGCAATCGATTAGAGACTGTTACTACATGAATCTGTGTCACCAGTCTGAAGAGTTAATATGCTTGACAGTAACAGTATTAACACTTGGTCAATAATGATTCATAATCCAATGGGACTGGGATGACTCTGGCCCATGTTCTCTCCTTGTGGGCATTAAAGTGTCTCTCTCCTCTTGTGAAAACTTATCTATAAAGGCTATGCAATGTGTTTTGTTTGCATCTATAAGTTTTGAGCAAGGTTCTGGGGTTACTTTCCAAACAAAATTATTTTCTTTTCAGCCCTCATTTACAGTCTTGCTTGTAGTGAAAACCCATAAAGCAATATTTTTATGTGTGTTCTTGACTTAGGCGTACGTGGTGCACACACATATGCAGTACATTCTAGTATGTGTTACAAAGACAATAAGAACATTAACTAGAATGTTGGAAGTGCTCTCCATATAATAGAACTTAAAATAAATATAAGACCTGAACACAAAGCATAGTGTGTAGAGATTTTAATTTCCAATGCAAACTGCTGATTTATTGAAGGCCTTTAGGGATGGGGATGTGGTAGTCTTCCACCTCTCTCTCTAAGTAGAAATAGGCACTTAATACAAAGTAAAATGCTAAATTACAGTTTTCTCCTGCTACAAAAAAGGCTATTCTCAGCTGTAACTGCATAAATTGATGCTTTGGAATCTTATACACAACTATTTCAGCCATCTGAAATTCTTAATAACTTGCGTGTGATTACAGTAATCTTGTTTAAAAAAGTCTTATCCCCTGCACCATTTTTAATTGGTTATTTTATTTATTCATATTTCAAATGTTATCCCCTTTCCCAGTTTCCCCTCCACAAACCCCCTATTCTCCTCCCCTGCTTCTATGTGGGTGCTTCCCCAGCCACCCACCCACTCCTACCCTGACACCCTAGCATTCCCCTTCACTGGGTCATCAAGCCTCCACAGAAGGGACTCCCCTCCCATTGAGGCTGGAGGCATGGGCCCCTCCATGTGTACTCTTTGGTTGGTGATCTGATTACAGTACTCTTAAATTTAATAGTAAGTGATATAAATACTGAAAATAGTGAATGTATTATGCTACTTTTAAATATGCCGTTTGTCTAATAAATAAACCTGATGTTATTTTCACACACAAATTTTACTTCAACAGGAAAGCAAAGTGACCACTTATTCTAAAGTATGTTTTTAATTATTGTGCTCTTAAAACGCTAATTTGTCAGATATTTCACTAAGTATTAAAACTCCCATTAACCACGCAACTTTAAAAACAAGTAAATTGTCTGAAGCGGTAATTTGTTAATCCTATCTAAACTCTTCAGCGGTTGAGCTTCTCACTACCCACCATATGTTTTGGATTCATGAATGAAAGACACACACATGCAGCATTATTTTTAAGAAGCCCTAAGCAGCTCAAAGGTTGGGCCACTTCCTAAGCTCTCCGTGGCTAACACACACACTCTCCAATGTTCCTGAGTCAACACTTACTAAATCTATATTTTATCTTTGCTGCCTGGACCCTGCTGGGCAGCCCTCCTGGGGCCCGCTTTCCCCTTGTACCAACATTTCAGTTCTCTCTCTCTCTCTCCCACACCTTTCCAGCGTGCTCAGACTCCCACCTCCTCCACCCCTTCCGGGAATCCTAAAATCCCGCCTCTGTTTCCCTGACCAGCCATTGGCCCCGGTTACTTTATTGACCAATTAAAGACCAACTGGGGGCAGGCTTCCTTTAGTCCTAAGGGCAGGATACTGCAAACAGATTGGGCAACATAATTAGCATTAGAACACAAGCTGCTATGGTTGTGAAAACGAAACTAATCGATTCTTCCAATTGAACACGCAAAGTTAGCGAGACTTAAGTGACTTGTCCACATCTACACAGCTTTTGAGCACCAAAGCTGTGGTCTCTGTAGGGTATCCAGAAACGGGCCCTGGATTTTTAACGTCACCAAGTAATTCATACTATTTCCTTATAAAAAGAACACTGCTTACCTTACTCTTTCCCTGTTGCCTTTCTTAAGAATTTAATAAGTTCTAATTTTTTTTATAACATTCAATTTTTTTTTTGAACCATTTGGAAATTTTGTTCAAAACACTGAATAAAGAGCTGCAACTAATTAAGAAAGCCAAGTGTGTTTTTCCTGTGGAAATGCTCCCTTTCCAAGTTTATTACATTAAAATGTTTTAGGATAAGAGATCTTTTTTTATATATGTAAAATTATTTGGCCATAATTAAACCCATCATTGTATGGTGGTTAAAATACAAAATATATGAGAAAATCCTGATCTACAGTTACATCCTGTACTTCCATGATCTAAAAAAGAATGGCCAGCATGTGGGTTCCTACTCACAAAATGTACAGGCCAGTAATATTGTGTCTCTCTGGTAATGATTAATGAGTACACAGGATTTGTAGTGAAGGCATAGAAAAATACACAGTTAAGCCTGGTCAGATGGCTCAGTGGGTAAAGGTCCTGTGAGATCTGACAGCCTAAATTGGGTCCCTGCGATCCACATGATGAAAGGAGAGGTGGGATTCTGCATAGTTGTCCTCTGATCTTCACCCACTGCTCTACATAGATGTAACTTTTAAAAAGTGCGCAGTTGATGTCAGGTACTATACTGAAAGGAATGGTAGATACAAAGGATGTTTATGTGCTGCCCCTATCAGATGTCCTATCTCTGTTTTCTACTTTACTGCCTCTGCCTTAGGACTCTCGGCAACATTCTAACTGGAAATGCGTTTTTTCATTTTTCACTGCATTAAGTATACAAGCTTTCTCGATTATAAAAAGCTTGGTACTTTACAGTAGCTTTATATGATTTCTGTTCTTGTAGGTGAGTGCACAAAATATAAATTGAGTTACTTCCTAATCCATCACTCCAAATGCATGGCTTTGGCATTGCATACTGGTTGGTTAATAGCGCTAATGATGTTCTCAGTGGTAGGATGGCTTTTTTAGCACAAGTTTCAATCTTCACTAATATTCCTGTGTTACATTCTCCTTTATCATTTTGTCATTTTCCTGATGGATTTCCATACACTGAGGTATTTGTAAAATCTATCAACTGTCAATTTTAGGATTACATGTTTGCTACAAAAGGTAAGCTTTCTAAATGTTTCATTTCAAGCTTAGAAATGATCACTTCTTTCCTTTGTATGGGAATGATTTTCTCCTCATTATAAAGCAAATTATGAAGCCCAAATTCATCCTAAATGTCTTCTTCCACAAAAGTGAATAAGAAAGATATACTTCTTGGGCTTTATCTGCATTTTCATCTGCTATTTCCATGGGCTGCAATACAACAAAGTCAAATTTAAGCCTAAAGAGAAAGCTTGAAAATGACTTTAGAATAATATTTTGAAAAAGTGTATTTTTGAAATATCTCTAATATATGTCTTCCTACATTATAATTATTTAACTTACTCAGAATAAATATTCTGAGCAGTTAAATTTATATAATTAAAGGTGAATATAAGAAATTATTTAGTTTATTTCCTTTTTCAGTAAGGTATTAACATCATTTCTAATCATATTTTTATTCAATTTGGTATTTCAAAGGAACATTCTTTTTCTGCTATCAAATCTAATATCATGGGCCTAGAAAAGTGAAAATAACCACGGAAAAGAAAAGATCAAAGTTTGTCCTGGATACTAATCACAATGACTTCCAGAAACTTAAAGACACAGGAACTAGACCACACAGGAAGGCAGGTATGAACTATGATTACGATAGTAGCCCATATATAGAAAAATAAAAGAATTTGCAAATACAGTTTCCATTGAATGAAAGTTTATCTGGTTGTCTAAGTTGCTCTTAACATGTTGAGGTTTAACCAAGTGTTTTGAAAACATGTTAATTAAGAAATCTCCCCAGAAAGCAGTACATCCTGAGTGTAGTCCACGTACAATCCCAAGGTAAAACAGTCTTAGTTCTGTCAACTCATCCATAACTATACCTCATGGCTTCCACCTTTGCAGTCTGTTCACACAATTCTTCAAATGGCAGTCTCCTTAGAATTGCTGCTATTCTGTCAGTTAACATTTTTCAACAACCATCTACAATCTCCCATCGGTTCAACAGCTTTACCTAGTTCTTTGATCCTACTAAATTTTCACACTCAGCCATCTTTTGTGAAAACCTCCAATTTTACAGCTATGACTACTGCCAACCACAGGAGAGACTGCTCCCTAGCCCTCTTAGAGCCTTTCATCCTTATCTCACTGTATTAACTAAGAAAACAGCTCCTTTGGGGTTGGAGACATAGTCCAGTGGTTAATAGCAATTGTAGATTATGAAGAGAACAAAGGTTCATATCGCAGCACCCACAGGGTGGTGCATAACTCTTTGTAATTCCAGTTCTATGGAATTGGATGCCCTCCAGGAGTATCTCCAGGCAGCAGGTACTCACAGGGTGTATTGATAAGCCTGCAAGCAAAACACTCATATGAGCATTTTCACTTATAGATGTGAAAATAAATGACTCTTAAAACAAAAACAAGCAACAGAAAACTCAAGATATTTGTGGACCCTAATCTGGGTAGTGTTACCATGTAAGAGGAGGAAAAGAATGCCCGAAAGAGATAGCCAAAAGAGAAAAGAACCTTGTATCCTCTTGAAGTACGTGCTCCCAATAAGCTAAGTTCTTTCATCAATCCCTGCCTTCTAAAGGTTTTACCACCCTCCAATAGCATCATAAGTTTATAGGCAAGCCCTTAAGTTTCAAACTATAATAAGAGCATGAAAAAGGTAGTAATTTGTTATAGCAACTACAGAAAAGTCATATACAATTTCTGACTTGGGATATACAAGATCATCAAAATGTACTAATAAAGAGAATTCTTGTGAATATTGATTTAAATTCTAATACAGTGATTCTTAAACTTCCTAATGCTGTGAGCCATTAATACAGTTCTTCATGTTGTGGTACCCCCCTAACCATAGAATTATTTCATTACTGCTTCATAACTGTAATTTTACCATTGTTATGCATTATATATCTGAAATACAGGATATTGGATATATGACCCCCGTGACAGGATTACTCAACCCTAAAGGGTGTCAAGATCCACTGGTTAAATACCACTGTTCAATACATTGTCTTTATTTCTTAGGCAGTTCATTCTGTGTCTCTGGTTGGTCTTAAACTATTCATTATACAATTGGTGAAATGTTGGGAGCCATAATGGGATAAGCTAATAACTAGCAGGTGATCATGTTGAGATGGCTTTCTTTAGATTATTAGGTAATCTGTGACAAGTTCACCCTTATTAAGCAAGGTTGTAAGGGATTCATTTTAGGAAAGATTCCTGCTATTAATATGCTTTCTCTGTTACTATTAAGTATATATAACAATCACTAAGTAACAGATCTCTGCAGTTCCACGATGATGTACTACCTTGTAGTGATGCTATATAGACAAATAGATGACTTAATTCTTAATGATGATCCTATAAGAATTCCTAAAATTATATCTGTGACCTATAAAAGACCTCTTTTATAGATGTTTTTCTGATAGTCAAAACTGCAGTGAGAACTCTGCTAGCCTCCCAAGTGTCACCAGTTAATTGCTCTTAGATAGTAACCAGATTTTCTCCTACTTAGAGCACATTCCAAGAGGTTGTAAAACAATTAACCAAAGGGAACTAACGATTTACTATATAGGTGCTAGGACAGAAGATAAAATATTGACTGGGTTTATCTATGCAAAACTTCACCTACAACTTAGTTATGGTTTTAATCCTTTGGTGACCCTGTGGAACTGAGACAGGTGATGGCTATTTAGCCAGATAATTACTCCTAATTGTATGCATGTAAACATTTCTCTCTGTTGTACACTTCTATTTCAATTTATGATTTGAATTTTTCGTGTGAACTTGTGATGAACTTTTTAACATGTGATCATGTATTCTGAAAGATGTATAAGTACTGAGGACAAGGAGATGAGATGCTGATAGAGTAGAATATTTTTTCCCTTTTCCCCTCCTGGAGGAATCTTTTTCCTTACTAGGATTTTTGCCCCCTTAGAAAAATTTTCCCCTTTCCCACTTAGGATCTTTCCGCTTTTCCTCTTAGATAACTTCCATAGGAAACTTTTTACAACTTAGTAGTAAATGCTATAATTACTTTTCAAAGTGTCCCTTTTTCTTCCTCTGATCTCTGACTAGCAGGCCAAAAGTTAGAGCTGCAGTTTCTCCTGAGATAAAGCAAAGGCCACATTACTTAGTCCTCTGCTATTAGGTTACAGGTGTCAATCAACTAAGCAGCAGCCTTTTACCCTCAGAAAGGGCAAGAAAAATTTTTAGGACTTTTTAGAAATTATCGTCAGCATTTCAGTACAGTTAGAGAGCTAGAATGTCCAGAGACCCTCAGACTTTTTGTTTTTGTTTTTTCGAGACAGGGTTTCTCTGTGTAGTCCTGGCTGTCCTGGAACTCACTTTGTAGACCAGGCTGGCCTCGAACTCAGAAATCTGCCTGCCTCTGCCTCCCAAGTGCTACGCACACTCGTCTACGCCAGTCACATCTGCAGTATCGGGCATAAAAACCTGATCAAGGGCAAGAGGCATTAAGGACCCAAAAGGGTGCCTGTGACTCCTGGGTATACAACTAGTCGCTGGTATCTCCTAACATAGACGTGTTCCAGATCAGTCTTTCCAATCGTCAACCCACCCTCATATTTAGGCATAAAGGTATCCCAAGAAATGATTTGTTTATCACTAAGATTGGGCATTGTTTCCTGGCCAGCACGAGGTTCCCAATATATCCTGATTCAATTCTAAGCTATCCTTAGCTTGGAATTTCTCTCAAGGATCTGTCTGTCAGACAGGTTTTGTCCTCAGAGTTACAACAGAAGTCAAGCTCATTCCTCATTCCTTAGGGCGGCCTCACAATAGTCAGAACTGTTTTACATACTAGAAACTCAAGGACATTAGCTAGAATGGTTAGGTCAGAACTTCCAGGTGCATGCCTCCAGCCAGGGAGACCCAGAGAATTGGCAGGAAATGCCAGATCGGACTCTCTAGTCCTGCCCTCCAGTGAAACTAGGGAATAAGTATAGGAATACCAAAATAGCCCCAGCAGGGAGGGTTCAACTGCTCTTCCTCCTGCTTCACACCTGGCTACCTACCTACTGACCTTGTGTAGCTGTCACTTTCCTATGTGACTTCAGTCCTGCTCTCTGATCCTTTTGACCCCCGCCCATCTACGTGACTCTTGTCATTCGCCCTGTTTCCTGTATACCATATAAGCCTGGTTTTCACTGTGCGCTCTCTCTTGGATTAAGACTCGCTCTTGGACTGGGATGCAGTTCACAGACCCCCCGGCACAACTTGGGCTCGAGGGATGCAGCGCCTATCCAGAGAGATGGCTGCTGCTTTAGACCCAGTGTGTTTCAGGTAGCCTCAAATGTACCTTAATTACTAGGCTGCCAGATTTATCATTTCTCTTTTGCAATGACTGTAAAAGTCTGATGCCATTTTTAAGAAATACATTCAGATCCTGTACTTCATGTGTCGTCTCTGCCATCATTTCTTCACCTACGCCTCGTCGACCTGACTAGGACCCCATTTCTTCCACGAGTTGAGGGAGGCCCAGATCGGCCAGCCTGTGGCACCAAGTGCTAGGATTAAAGGTGTGTGCCACCACTTCTCTGCTGATTTATTTATTGTTATATGTAAGTAAACTGTAGCTGACTTCATACACACTAGAAGAGGGCATCAGATCTCATTACAGATGGTTGTGAGCCACCATGTGGTTGCTGGGATTTGAACTCAGGACCTTTAGAAGAGCAGTCAGTGCTCTTACTGAGCCATCTCACCAGCCCAGAGACCATCAGACTTTAAAGCCACACCAGAGTTCTACTCTGTGCTGCTGCCATTAACCTCTGAAAGGTGGAAGGCTCCTGGCACAGTAATTAAAGCATTACTTTAATCATCACAGCATGCAAGCAACCTGAGTTCTTTTCAGAGATCTTCCCTTAGATAAAGCAGAACCCTAAATTTCACCACAGAAAGGAGTTGAAGGACAAGCCAATATGAAAGCAAGGTTGGAATTTATTTAAGAAAATGTTGGTTTTTGTTTTTTTTATACATAGATTTGCAAAAGGGTAAGCAAAAATAAAAAAGCACTCAAGAGAAAGGAGATGGAACTCTCCAACAGAATCTCATTTCTCTGTCTTTACAATAGCTGTCTATAGGATTTGGGTGAATTACTCTCAAAGAAATGCTGAGAAGTTGAAATGAGATCATAGGATGACAAAATTGTAATTGATAAAGCAGACTTCTTGATCTCAGGGATGTAAGATGATCGAATATCTTCACTCCAAACAAAAGTTATCTTGTTGAGATTCCTAGAAATTGCCTGGGGAAGGAGAATGTCCATACTTTAGATTTTATTCACGTCAACCTTAGACTTAGGGGATGTTTTTATTGCTATTTTAAATCTTAAACATTGCATCTTTTTAGGCAACCTTTATGGTAGAAGAGTCTCAGCAGGATGCAGGCTCCAGAATGAGAGATCTCTTTTTTTTCTTCCCATATCCCCATAATTTTACTGTTTTTCTATCTTGCCTGAAGATGGGATGCTAAATTTCGGTAAAGTAATATATGTTTTCTCCAAGCAGAGCTTGCATAGCTGTTGAGTTTGTGAACTTTATTGTGTACTGTTGAAAAGAACTGACAGCATTCTTTTACAGCATTCTGCTCTCTATATGCCTTTGGACTGGGAGAAGTCATTGTTTTTTCTTTCCTGTAACAATGCCTATTCTAAGTGCTGTAACAGAGCAGGAGATGAGTAATCATTTATTGGATGATGAGCATCTATCACAGTGATGTATTGTATTCAAGTAAATATCCACTAACCCTGTAAGCCTGAGTACTTATACATGTACACAGCTGAAAGGCAATATCACAGGGGTTTACTGTACTTCAACATTTAGTGTGATTTGCAGATAAAACAATTAAATAAAATTTTGTACTTTGGTAATCACCTTCAAGATTCAGATGTATCAGGGGAAATAAGGAAAACGGATCTTATAACTGAAGTCAAGGCAGTAGCATGGAATTGGCATGGAATATAGTCTCACTGTATTTTAAAAACAAATACCATTTCACCTAAGAAACGGCAGTAGCAGTGGTTACCTGTAAAAGATCTGCACAACACTGTACCAATCAACAGTCCATCATGGATGGGTAGAGTTCATGAGGCCTAAACCTTCCCTGAGGAGCTATAGGCAACCATTGTGTTGTGGGAAGAGGAATTCTGTACTTCAGTGGAATAGCCACTGGTTAATTGGCTTTACTCAAGTAAAAACACACAAAGATCTAATTAAATTCAATGGAATTTATGCATATAAGACAAAATAGGAGTTGGGCCTGTTGGAAAGAAGGTATTTGGAAGGAAGTAGGTTAAGAGAGGATGATAGAGAGGAGAGAATTTCATAGTATATTGTATACATATATGTATAAAATTGTGAAATAAATGAGAATAAATAATTACACATTGTATTTATAATAAGGTTGAAATGATATGTATCACATATATGACATATGTGTGTGTATCTTCTTTTGAATTAAAGTTATGCATAGGTTTGCTGTTTTTTTTTTTTCTTCTTCTTTTTTTTCTAGACATGGTTTCTCTGTGTAGCCCTGACTGTCCTGGAACCCACTCTGTAGATCAGGCTGGCCTCAAACTCAGAAATCTTCCAGTCTCTGCCTCCCAAGTGCTGGGATCAAAGGCGTGCGCCACCACTGCCCAGCAGGTTTATTGTTATTAACAGCCAGATTTTATTAGCGTCATAGTTTAATTGTGTTGTTAGAGATATTCCTACAATATGGTAGTGGATGCCTTATGTAGTCACCTTATTTCAGTCATTTCATGTTTAGGTCTTGTGAAAGCAAGATGGTGTAACTTGTTTGATAGTTCTCATCTATGCAGGGATTCTCAGTAATGTAGGGAATCCACAGTATTTCAGTGGATTTCTACTTTTGGATGTGTTCTGAGTATACACGGCTATGTTCAATGGGAGGATAAGCAAAAGCCAGGGTTCACAGTTGAGCAGTATGTGAACAAAAATGAATAAACAAACTATTCTGCGAAATACGATGCTTTCTTTTACATCACATCTTTTTACATAACCTAAAAGAGAAATGAAGTGGTCCTTTTTGTTTCCTAATCTGTTTCTTTGGCAGTGACCTCAGCATAGGATGTGTATTTAAATAATCACAGCTATATTTAAAATGCATAATATATTCACTATCAGCCACTGTTCAATCATCTCCCTAAGCATTATAGTTTTTAAGCTTCAGGCAAAGTTGAAAGGGAAATATGGAAATTCTAATGATCTTAGATTTTTACATAGAAAGATTATATATAATTACTGAAATTTTTTTCTGAACTACAATACAAAGCAACAAAAAACAAGGCATATAACAGATCCATCCCAGATTAAGTCTGTTCTTATAACAAAACATTAGTAAAGCTGAAGTGATGCTTTTGAAATATTTTGAGATTATAGTTTTGAGGTGAAATAATTTCCTCATACCTGACCTTTTGTGCCTATTAAGATTACAATTAGTTTGAAGAGCTAGAGTCACACAGAGAATTCTGATGCATTGTCTTGATTTGGTCAATCATTCAGTAATTTAAGCAAAAAAGAAACAAAATAAACCCCAAGATTGTACACACAAATCTCTCTAAAATAGTGTTGTTCTTTCTCTGAGATCATAAGAAAAAGCAAACAATGAACATGAAAGACATCTGTTAGATCTGTTTTTATAGAGAGTGTTTCTAAGGAAGTGGGTAGCTGATCATATTATAAGAACTGTATTTCTACTTTTACTATTAATGACAAAAATTATCTTATAGTTAAGATTTGAGTTGTTTAAATACAAAGCCCTCTGAATAAAGTGAATGCATTTTGTGACTACTAAGAAAATATTACTAGTGGGTAGTAATGCTAGATTGTAGAGGAATTTTAATGAAGCAACAGGGCTGCTTTGACAAGGGATTAAATCTAAACACCTAGATCTGTGTGATCCAGCTACAAGGCAGACATGGGACACACCTTTAATCCCTTTGGGTGGAATACAGACATGCCCTTAGTACTTACCTTTTAATCTCAAACAATGATGGTAAGGTTGGTTTGTAGAAGGAAGCAGCCATGTTTAGTGACAGCAAAGTGACGAATCAGAGAAAGATCTGACAGGATGAGTCAGAGATAAGATACGCCTAACTCTCACAAGAACAGCTCAGAAGATAAGCAGGTCAAGAGCAGAACAGGGAGAAAGTTTAGCTTGTCAGTGAATTGAGAGCTGAGTCAGCTGGGAGTCAGAGCATTGCTATAGAGTTGAGTTAATTGGTGAATTGGTGCAGTTCAGTGCAGGTCAGCAGAGGCAGTTGAAGCCAAAGAGTAAGAGGAAACCAGAAGACTAGAACAAATTGATAGAATTAGTTTGAGACCAAGCAGAGCAATTCAGTGAGAAGCCAAGAGAAACCAGATTGAATCAGTTAGCTTGAAGAGGTATTTGAGCCAGAACAGCTGAGTAGAACCAGCAAACCAGAGAAAGGTGTGAGCTTATTCAGCAGAAAGCCTCTAAGACAACAATTCCATCTGCAAATAAAATTTACTTTTCCACTAGATTCTTGAAAGTGTTTCAGAATTACATAAAGAAAAAAAAAGTTCAATTGTGTTAAGACTTTTCAAATATATAATTCATGGCCAAGCAGAAAAGTTAAGATAGAGGAAAGGTTTATTGTAGAGGCATTTTCACTACTCAGAAGATACAGATAGACATGGGTGGTATTTTTGGGGGTGTGGCAGGGGTTGAACCTTGAGGACTAGAACTAATTAAACTGTGGATGCACTGGTGATGATAATGGAATGATATGTCAGGAAGTGGTAGATACTGTTAAAGGTGGGGCCTGATTGGAGGAAGTAGATCACTGAAGAGTTGCCATTGCCAGGGTAACCTGCCTCTTAAGCCTTCCTTTCTGATTGCAATGAGATGAGCAGTTTTGCTCACCCTGTCCTTCCACTGTTGTTTTCTGCCTCATGTTGAACCCAAAAGTAGGGACAGCCATCAGCCATGAACTGAAACTAGGAGCCAAATAATAATTCTTTAAGTTGATTCATTCAGGTATTTCATCAGTGTTGTGAAAAGTGACTAAAACAACCAGGAAAATATTTTAGAATCCATTCAACTGCTACCAAAACCCACTTTGATGAAAAGAAGCTTAGACTCTGGTTTTATTTTGTTTTGCAGAAGAGAATCTGCAAGAAGGTCAATTAAAAGATTGTGATGTAAACAGTCAAGAAGCAGGTGATTCCAGTCCTCATTCTGCTGAAAAGGAGTAACTAAAGCTTGGGACTTGTGCTGGCCAGGTAGAAGAATTATAAGTCTGAAAATCCAGCACAAGCTTGCCCACATAGGCCTGGGAATGAGCAAGCCAACTGTTGAACATTCTGGGAACTAGCAGGCCAAGAAGAGATAGATAAGACATGTCTGGGTGGGCTCAGGCAAGCAGGGACCTGTCTGGGCAAGATGACCCAACTGAATGATGAGGTATGGTTGGAGGCCAGCCAAATGCCCTGCTGCCTCAATACCACCCTTAGGAATTTTCCTATGCTCTGATCCTCACGTAGTCTAGCTGGATTTGAATTAGCCAATCATCTATAGGCTATGCTAATTCTTTTGTTCCCCTAGACCTCCTTCCTATAAAAATCCCTAACCCCTGAGCCTCGGAGTCGATCCCTGTCTCCTGCGTGAGATATGGGTCCACCCAGAGCTCCGACATTAAACTACTTCGTGTGTTTACATCAAGATGGTCTCTCATGTTTCTCTGGGTGCTCGTTCTCCAGGGACTTGAGTGAGGGTCTCCCTACGGGGGTCTTTCACTGCCTTCCTCATGAAAGAGAGACAACGATAGATAAAAATCAAATAAATACTGAGCCAGGAACCTGTTTCCCATTAATAACACAGTGTTACCAAGAAAAAAACCTAGCTTCACTCATTCATAGCTGGCTTTGAAAGCACCAATTTTAGAGGTGGCATACCTGAGGGATACATTATTACTTTTCCAGAATTAGATAATTCTGACATGTATTTTATGGCTAATGGAGTTATTTTGGAAGGAGTCAAAGTATACTTTCCCTAAAACAGCAATAAACAAAACAAAAAACCACCAAAACCCAAAACCTTTTCACTTGAGCCAGTAGATGTTTAATGCATGGCCAAAATAAGAAAAAGCAAGCATTGTGATTCTGTCTTCTTATTGTGTTTACTCCTTTTATATCTTAATTCTCCTGCATATAAATGTTCATCATTTAAAATTATTTTATCAAGAGTATATAATACAAAGTTAATTTCATCTTTTCTGTCCAAAGACTGTAATACAAGGTAATTTGGCCCAATGTCTGTTGGACCCACTATGTGCTTCTTCCACGATACCTTTGTGTTTTCATGGCAACCCAGTCTGGTCATTAAGGACAAGACCAAATGAATGACAAGGCCATGGCACTTGTAAGGTATCATGATACTAGCTGTGAGGGAAACTTTGTCAGTCTTGAGTTAAATCAGCTGTTCTTAAACTAAGTTAACTGCTCATTAACTTGCACACACACACACACACACAAAATCTTTCAAAGCTATATCAATGACTATTGAAAAATTACCAAACTGTAGTTTTCCACAGAAATCAATAACAACTTGCCCTCTGTTGAATAGGTGGCTTGATCACCTTTTTGATTAGCACTGGCTTTCCTCATTTTGTCAGATAAAATCTCAATGAAGAATCCTTGCCTATTTTGTTCACAATATATGGAGTTTTTCCTCTATTCTTTGCATTCCAGAAGACCTCATAATCTGCTATTAAATGAATTGATTTTCCTCTTTAACTGGCCCATCCATGCTTTCAGGATGACTTTTACATTTCTAAGTATCCTTTCATCAAAATATCCAGTTAAAGGAGGCATTCCTTTATGAAGATGAAAAACTTGGAAGAAACTTTTCCATAGTCATATGTTCATATCTCATCAGTCAAAATTGTATGATATACCAGTCTAAATAATGGAAGTTTGACAATTGAGAGTATCTAAGGAAGAATTTCTTACCAAAGCCAACAATACTGCAAGGCAGCAGAAATCCTGGGATACAGGTATATTTGCAGTACCGCCAACTGACAGCACTGTCACTGATCTATGCCACAGTCCTGGAAATGGTAATAAAGTATCTGCTACAATTTAAAAACTAATTCTGGAGGTACAAGGATTTCCTTTTGAAAGCTGCCATTTGTGTGAACCATGTTTGGTGATATTTTGTAAGTGTCTATCTGTGTACCTGTACATTCTGATCCTCTACAAAACATCACAACAAATGAAAGCTGAATTTTACAGATTATGAAAAATTTTTATTTAAACATAGCATGCAAAATAGATCGTAAGGTAATCAATGTGGAGAAGACTGAGGAGATATCTGCTGTGAATCAAAAGGACCTGCAAGAGAGTAGGCATTAGGGAATAATTGTAAGAATAAGAGTGATACATTTCATCTGTCATTCATAATAATCCTGTTAACTGTTTGGCCTGTACTCACATAAGAACGGCTTACACTAGGGACTACACTATGTGACTTTCTAAGTGAACCAAGGATTTTGAAGTTTTTTTTTAAATTACTTTTTTCTTTGATGGCTATTATTATCATACTAAATATAGTTCAGAGATGATTGGTATAATTCCATGCGTCTTGAAAAGAACCTACTTCCATTTTTTTTCTCATCCAAAGATATATCCTTTGTTTCTCTTTCAATGGTCATTGTTGTAAACCTTAATAGTTTCAATGAAAAATCTATTTTTCTGTTTTACTTGATTAAACCATTAAACTAGCTGTAATTCTGTTTAATGTGTTATGATAAAATTATGTTCTCCCAGATGTAATTTCCAACAGAACAGAAAATAAATTTCACCCTTTATCTAATTCCCTACATATATTTTAGTAGATAACTAAATATTTCTAAATTAAAGTGATCTATAAAACCTGCCATTCTCTGTTAACTGTCACTGTGACATCCCGACAGCAATATTAGACCGATTGAGCTTCACTGTAGCTAAAGCAAACAGCACATAGTCTAATACCCTTCTAGTACACACTTATCAAATCCTCTTAAATGTCTGGAGAAATAGCAATGATGTGTTTTCAGATATTCTTTATTGACCAAGTGACTAGTCTTTGGTAGTATTATCAATTGCTGTCTTGGTTTCACTCAATTCAGAATCTATCTGTGGACCTGCCTTCACACTTTTACTTAAACACCTGACATTTACATCCCTTCAGAAAGGCTTTCTACGCCACTCTGATTGCTTGGTAATGTTCTCCCAGTAGTTGAAAGCAAGCAAGCTGGCACCTGCATACAGAAGGTGAGTCATTTCACTGATGATTCTGTATGAGAGGGTGTGTCTCCTCTATGTAGTTAGGATATGTAATACTATCCTATCCCTCCTCGATCACCTCTGTGGGTGTATGTCCAAATGCTTAAACTTTAATTGCTCTTGTATCTGTTATTACAAAATGCCATCAGGCCCAACCTGATTTAAACCAATTTATTCCCAAGGGAAAACAAAAACCACTTTTAACTAGTTTTGTTTCTTTATTGCACTTGAGAAGGATTGGGAATAAGGAATAGTTTAGTGTCAGTCATGAAACGTAGTAAGTTCCCCTGCCTTTCAAAATCCACATTCTTTTCCTGTCTCATATTAATGATTTCTGACAATACTGACAATTTCTGAAAACTAATGAAAAGAATAGTAATTCACTTCGATCTCCCATACTTTGTACAAAAACTGGGCTTCTTCTCCAAGTTTCTCTTGCCTGGGAAATTTCTCTCTAGGACCTTTTTAATGTGTCAACTTTTAAAACTATTTGTTTATTTATTTTACATATTCACTTTACATCCTGCTTACTGCCCCATTTCCCGTCATTCCCTGCCACAATCCTTCCTCCTTTCTTCCTCCTCTCCCCCTCTGAGTAGGTGGCCCCCCTGGTTATACCCCGACCCTGGCACATCGCATCTCTTTGAGGCTAGAGGAATATTCTCCCACTGAGACCAGAAAAGGCAGTCCAGTTAAAAGAACATATCCCACAAACAGACAAGAACTTTTGGGGATGGATAGCCTCCATTCCAGTTGTTCATTATCCACATGAAGACCAAACCATCTATCTACTACACAAGTACAGGGATGCCTGGCTTCATCCAGTGTATACTCTTTGGTTGGTGTTTCAGACTCTGATAACCCCTAGGGTCCAGGTTAGTTGACTCTGTTTGTCTTCCTGGAGAGTTCCCATTCCCTTTTAGAACTGCAATTATTTCTCCTATTCTTCCATAAGAGTCGCCCATGCTCCATCCACTGTTTGGCAGTAGGTATCTGTATCTGTCTGAGTTAGCTGCTGGGTGGAGCTTCTCAGAGGACAACATGCTCCTGATTGCAAGCATAACAGAGTGTCATTAATAGTATTAGGGACTAGTGCTTGCCAACAGGATGGCTCTCAAGTTGGACCAGTTATTGATCGGCTATTCTCTCAGTCTCTGCTCTATCCCCAATCTCTGCATTTCTTGTAGACGGGATACATATTTGGGTTGAAAGTTTTGTGGGTGGACTGGTTTCCCTATTGCTCCAATGGGGCTCCTGCCTGGCTATAGGAGGTGGCCTCTTCAGGTTCCATACCCCAATGCTTTGAGTCATAGCTAAGGACATCCACAATTGATTCTTGGCTCCTCGCTTATCTCAGGTCTCTGTTTTGTCTTAGGGATACATTCCACCTTTCCACCTGCATCAGTTGCAGAATTCCATTCATTCTCATGGCCATCAAACCATCTATCCTGTTCCTCTCCACACTTGATCCTGACTCCCAATATTCTCCTCCTTATCTGAACTCCCATTATCTTCTCCCTTCCTCCACCTGCTTCTTAGGACTATCTTATTCCCTCCTCTAAGTGAGATTCAAGGATCCATGCTTGAGCTTTCTTTCTTGTTTAGGTTGTTTGGGTCTCTGGAGTATTATTTGGGTATCCTGTATTTTATGGCTAAAATCCACTTATAAGTGAGTACACACCATGAATGTCCTTTTGGATCTGGGTTTTCTCACCCAGAATGCTATTCTCGAGTTCAATCCATTTGCCTACAAAATTCATGATGTCTTTGATTTAATAGCTAAATAGTATTCCATTGTGTAGATGTACCACCTTCACTTTATTCATTCTTCCATTGACAGACATCTAGATGTTTCCAGTTTCTCGTTATAATGAATAAAACTGCTATGAACAGAATTGAGCAGGTGTCTGTGTAAGGTGGTGGAGCATCTTTTGAGTATAAACCCAGGAATAGTATAGCTGGGTCTTGAGGTAGAACTATTCCCAGTTTTCTGAGAAACTTCTTTCCAAAGTGGTTGTGCAAGTAGACACTCCAGCATCCTTAACAAATGGTGCTGGTCTAACTAAACGTGTACATGCAGAAGGATGCAAATAGATTCATATTTATCACCCTGCACAAAACTCAAGTACAAGTAGATCAAGAACTACAACATGAAACTGGGTACACTAAATCCCATAGAAGAGAAGGTAGGGATACCCTTGCATGCTTTGGTACAGGAGACTACTTCCTGCACAGAACATCAGTGGCTCAGACTCTAAGATCAACAGTTGATAAATGGGACATCATGAAACTGCAAGGCTTCTATAAGGCAAGGGTCACTGTCAATAGGACAAAACAGCAGCCTACATATTAGAAAAGGATCTTTACCAACCCCACATCAGACAGAGGGCGAATACCCAAGATTTATAAAGAACTCAAGAGGTTAAAACTACTTGTAATTCAACAAATATACAGTATCGTGTCCAGCATGAGGATGGAGTATAACCAGGCTGCCTTTCAGGATTTTCTTCACATGATGGACAGCACCCTTGACTGTGGAGCAAAATAAATCTTTTTTTCCTTTAAGTTGCTTTTTTTCAGAGGATTTTTATCACAGCAACAGAAAAGGTAACTGGGACAGTGAGAATGTTTAATGCCACGTAGATTAATTAGCTCAAGGTGTCAAAAGTGGTGTTAAAAATGGTTTGGATCAATGAGATTTGTCTCATTATCATGATAGGAAAAAGATTGCTCAAAAGCAAAGTATAGCAAAATAGTTTTGTGAAAAAATACAAGAAAGTTGGAAAATCATATATAAGCTAATAATGGTTTATCTTTTGATGTGCTTAGAAGTTCGGGTTTAAACTGATATAATGAAACATTGACTGATCAAGGTTTTGTACAGAAGAATGATATGACCTGGTTTGTGTTTTGAGTATTATCCATTGCTGGATGCATGGTGGATGTACATACAAAGGAAAGAATTATGTGAAAATGGATGCTGAGAAAGCCAGAGGTTGAAAGCCAGTTCTTCTGTAGAGCTTTTTATTCACCCCCCAATAGTGTCTGTTCTTTCTTTTATCTGTTGGGAGCACAGCATGAAGGTCCTTGTGCCCACATGTCTCTGGAGAAACCAGGAATGTCAGGCATGCAAGATTGTCTTTTCAATAGGAAAGATGAAAAGCCTGTTCTTCCAACCCAAGAGCTAAGCTGGGGATTGGAAGTGATTAAAAACCTGTTGATATGTGTTATCTGTTAGAACAGGATAAATTAAGCTCCTACAAACAGGACTAGAGATACCTAATAGTCTAAATGACCCCCACATTATCTGTATAATCAGAGGTTTGCCAAGCTCCTACAGCCAGAATCAATAGCTAATAATCCAAATGACCTCTACACTGCCTCTAACTTTATAACCTAGACCAGGCCTGACCCTTTCTCTGGCCCTTGAGCTAGTACAGGTAGCCTATCTTTAGAGCCTATCTCCTTGAAAGAAACAGCAAGTACTCTGAGTTGAGTTTTGATGTAATTACAATTCCTTGTGCACTGGGGATTGTTAATACCAGAAAAATTTCCTAATTTTACTGTTTTAAATATGCTGGCAATGAACTGCCTGGCATCAGACTACCTGAAGACCACCTTCAGGGTCTCCCTAAACCTACAGATTTATAACTCTTCAACTCACTTGTGTGAGAAATGGGCATTAACTAATTCAATGAATAAAATACATTATGCACCTGAAGAAATAATGGTAGCTGTGTTTTGGAATGAAGTATGAAGCATAAATTGTTCTTACAAGTAATTTGGCTCACCACAGGAATAAAAAGAAAGAGTGATAACATTAAAAAATAAAAAGTCCTATGATAGATAAAAATTAAATGTTTTAGTTCCTGCATGTGATTTGAACAAAGGGTTCTAAGAAGGCTGTCACTTATGGAATAGGAGGCATAACAAATATTCATAAATAGGGAATGAAATTACTCCAGGTTTCAGAAAAATGAGAAGAGAGAGCAAAATTTATAAATGTAGACAATGAAACCATCTGCTCTTGGTCTGGTTAATACTGTAAACTTTGCTCATAGTTCATGATCAGGTGGTTGCATCTGCTCAGCATCTGGTTAGAGTCATATGCTACTTCTTGTTGGAGGTAAAGCAGAATAAAAATAAAGTTATGACTTTATATGTAGAACAGAGATGGGACAAAGAATTGCCTCACTTTATAACAGCACATCTTCCCACTGCTCCTACAGTTCTAACCCAATATCTCAAGAAAGATGTCCACGCTAATGGTTTCACTTCTTAGCACTACTGCCTTGATAACATTTTGATAGAGATGATTGAAGCCAAATTTAGATAACTAGAATTATGGAGAGCGTGGTTCAAGTACAGAGCAAAAAAGAAAAAATCATACATGCTGTATTTACCTTAAGTATTCTCCTTCCTCCCCATATCTACTTCTATTTCAGATAGCTTACTCCCCAAATTTAAAGACCACGATATTCTTTTTGCACCTGAGAACCTTAAATTCTGAAATACAGCCAGTGTGTAAGTTGGAGACCTGCAAGGAAACAAAACCAGTGGTATATCCAGATATCTAAGAGCCTGTTTATTGTGAAAACTGGCTGAAGTAATTATCCAGGACAAGAAGTCATATGATATGTTGACTATAAACTAGAGAAACAGGGATGCAAGTAGAATTCAGCCTGGATCTGTAGGCCCAAGAACCAGATGTACTGATTACATAGTTCTACTACTGAGGCTGAAGGTCTATGAACTTAGGGGTGGGGTGCTGCTGATGGATGTCCTGGACTCTGAAGGCCCAAGGATCTTGAATCTAATAACGGGTACAACATGCATATTCTTCCTCTATAAAAGGGAATGAATTGCCTTTCTCCAACTTTTTGATCACTGTGCTACTGAGAATATCTGCAACATTTATATTGTTGTTGCTGTTGTTATTTGTTATTTTGAAGCATGATGTGTTAAGATACCTAGTCTCCCTGTGAATACCTTCTACAACCCCAAAAGGCTTTGAACCTGTACTCCTCTTGCTTCAGAGCTCCTGAGAGGCTCTGACAATACCTGACTAATACAGATGTAGAGGTTCACAACCATTCATTGAACTGAGTACACTGTCCCCAATGAAGGAGTTAGAGAAAGGTTCTATGGAGCTGAAGGGTTTGCAGCCCCTTAGGACGAACAACAATTACTAACTAGTACCCTCAGAGCTCCCAGGGACCCAACTACCAATCAAGGACTATACAGGGTGGGACTGAATGTTCTGGCAGTATGTGTATAATAGAGGATTGCAAATTCGATCATCAATAGGAGTAAAGGACCTCAGCCTTGTGAAGGTTCTGTGCCCCAGTGTAGGGGACTGCCAGGGCCAATAAGTGGGAGAGGGTGGGGTGGCAGGCATGGGGAGGGGGGAGGCAAAAGGAGTTTGTTCTTGTTGTTTTTATTTGTTTGCTTGTTTTCTGGAGGGGAACCTGGGAAAGGGAAAAGTTACATGTAAATAAAGAAAATATCTAATAAAAAAATCAAAAAAAACCCCAAAAAAACCCAAAACAATATGAGTCACCATGTCCAGCTACATATGTATTCTTCTGACAAATGTTAATATCTTCTGAAAAGACCCCAAAATACTGTTTTATCAGCTATCTTGATATGACTTAACCCAGTCAAGTTGATATATAAGCTAACGATCCTTGTCAAGCGTACCCTTTGCTTTGTAGCATTAACCTTTTGGATATACCTGAGTTGTAAGCATTCTGGTCAATTTGCAAACCCCCTAATTTTAACACAGGCTGTGGTTTTCTCAAAACTGAAAGTTTCTGATAATATTTTGTCAAAAGAAATTTCACATCAGCAAGGTTACAAGTAGTAGTGTGCTGTTTAATGGGGACCATAATACTCTCTCTCTCTCTCTCTCTCTCTCTCTCTCTCTCTCTCTCTCTCTCCTCTCTTTCTCTTTATCTCTATCTCTTTCACACACACACGCACACACACACACACACACACACACACACACATGTACATACACTCTAAAGGAATACAAGTCATACTTGGATATCAAATTTTGCAAATCACATTTGTGCCTTTTGTTTTTCTTTGAATTTTCTAGTGAAATGATTATATTCTAGTAGACAGAGAAAAAAGATTACTTCTTGCACCAAATCAACAATTTAGCTTTATTTTACACACTTTCCTAGCTGGAGTGATTTTTCTTACTGGATACCTACATCAATCCATTGTTATAACCAATGATAATCAGGAACTTACTAAGTACACCTGGAGAATGTTATTTTCTTTGTTAGCTCATCTAATCTTGCCCAATAACACTTTCTTTGTTTTGTAAGGGAGCAATATTACAGATTTTTAAATTATTCCTTCCCATAAATTCCTGTGCTCCAGTTTTACCACACATAGTGACTTAAATAAAACCTGTCCCGCATAGTCTCAGGCATTTGGACTCATGTTCCCTGGCTGATGGCGCTCTTCGTGGAGGGTTCGATGGCTACAGACTTGCTGGAGGAAGTAAGTCACTGGGGACAGCCTTTGAGATGAAAAGCTTGACCTACCTCCAGTTTGTTCTTTCTGCTTCATGGTTACAGTTAAGATGTAAATACTCAGCTTCCTGTTCTAGTCTCTGTCCCTTTGCTGCCATACTTTTGGGCATGATGAACTCCTATTCTTCTGAAACCATAAGGTCACATAGGCTCTTTATTCTGTACGCTGCCTTGGCTGTGCCGTTTTTTCACACCAGAAAAGTAACTAAGACGCCATGTGAAAGTGCTTTTATTATTGCTCATAATGTTTTAGAGAGCATGTAAACGGAACCCGGCTTCACTTATTGCAGAGAGGTGCATAAAAAGAGAATGCATCTTTTTGTATCATGGAGGCTACATCTTTTTCTCCTTCTCTGTTATTATTTAAGAACTTAGAAATTAGACATGTAGGAAATGGCTCTCCCTGATCTGGAGAGATCGGGTTTAATGAGCATTTTCACATAAGATTTTGATTTGTCAGTTTTTAAATCAACAGTTTTACCATACCTAGAGGTATTCTTCATGTCTCTTGTCAAAATATTCTGGCTCAGAAGTTGTCCTTTCTAGTAGTATTCTACATAAAATGGAACCCAGCTCTATATCTTCTTCTTTTTTCTTTCTTTCTTTCTTTTTTTTTTTTTTTTTTTTTTTT
>JADRCD010215665.1:0-36199 GCA_019843815.1 Montemys delectorum
TATTAACTGTATAAATCTCAGAAAGAGCTGGAAGCATGAGAACTCTTCCCCATTCTATGGTGTAATGTGGATGGTCCAATCTGATATGAGATGTGGGTGTTAGACAGGTCATCACAGCTACAGAGAGTTTAAATGTTTAACAGTGATGCTCCTGCCTGGAGGACAGTATTCTACCTATTTCTCTGATTCCAGATCTCACATCTTCTCTGCTCCATGGCCCAGGCTGGTCTCCGAACTGGAAATGGGATGATAGAGTTGTCTCTTTGGGGCCTGAGCTCTGAGCAATCACTTACTTGCAGCTGTCTTATCAAAATAACTTGAAGGAAAGACTAATTTTTTTTTAAATTTATTTTGTTGGAACTTTATTAGTGTTAAACAAGGGAAAGCCAAAGGAGAAGAGATTTTTCATACAGGAGACAGACACTTGGGTAAGGTGGGCACACTGTATCTGGATCAGGAAGAGATGAGTGCTCGTGTTCAAGCTGATTTCAGCTTTTTATTTGATCTGAGTCTCCAGGTTGCTGCTCACATTCTGGGAAGTTCTCCTGTTATCCTTCTGTTGAGTCTTGCTATACATTCTCCAAGACACACACAGGGTGTCTCCATGCTAATTCTGATTTTGAATATATTTTCTATCAAGGTAAAACATACTAGGTCCCAACCATGAGTAATACTATGCCCTTCAAGCAGGCTGACAGAAGTTTGTTCACAGAGTAGCCTTGCACTAACAGGATGAGTGTCCCACCCTTCTGACATCAGCTTTCTTGTGATTATGGTTTTTGTAATTTTTATTTGAAAATTGTGTGTCTTGATATACTGTATCTTCATATTACCTACCCTCCAGTACCTTGTGTTTTAGCTATTTTAGGAACAACGCTAGTCCTGCTCTATGCTAATGTCTGGGGTCATAAACTTCTTTGTAGCCTTACTCTTGAATTACACAAGAGCTTTGATATGATCACTCCCTCTCCCTGCTCATTCCACTATCCTAGTAAGTAATAAGGATGAGGTAGAAAACCTGCCCTCCAACTTACAATACAGGAATGTCAGGAGTGGTAATGAGTTGAACTGCATAAAACACTTGGAGCATAAAGAATGACATCAATTATTTCTGCCTATTAATCTCATGAGATGTAATTCTTGGCTTTATAATGTAGTTCTACACTGCAGTCTCAGGTGTTCAGTGACAACTGACTAAAACTGTTCTCAGTTCTGCAGCTGTTTAGACCATATAAAAAAATAACTGTGCAGTGGGAATGAAGAGGCTGTCCACAAATTGCTGTAGCAGAGTCCAGAAAACTTACACCATATTGTTGGATGTTAAACATGGAATGTTTATAGGTCCTGTTTCTGCAGTGAAGAAACAAGTTTCATTGATTTTTGCAAACTGATTTTGGGACTTACTCATCTTCTAAGATTCAGAACACCATGGGGAAAAATACTCCAAGGCATCTTAAATCTTGCTTGCCAGCAGTTAAGACATGACATTGTCTGTCTTCATCCTTTTATTTCTCCTTTTTGTTTTGTGTATTGTGTACTTGACACATGAGTATGCATTTTGCATGTGTGTAAGAGTATTTAAGTGTGCATATGAATGCATATATGTGAATTATCTGTGTACCAAAGATTGATATTAATTTACCCAGGTATATTGAAAAAGTGTCTGATGGAACTCATGAGTCACTGACTCTCTTAATCTAAGTAGTCAAGTTGTTCTGAGTAGCCACCTGTTCATCTGCTATAGGATGCAATTAGAGATGGGCCACCTTGCCCAACAAGCATTTATATGGTTTCTAGGGAGCAGACTTGTGGAGCCCACTCTTTCCTTACGAATACTTTACCCATGGAAACACCTCCATAGTCCCTCCTTAGGCTTTCTATATTTTAGGACACTGATACCTATTTTTTAAATTTTTGTCAATTGATTTCAGACATTTAAGTCTGTGAGTCACAAAGTCAGCAACTTGTCATAGATATCAGGATGACATTTAACTTAAAACCAAACTGACAGGCTGTGCTGATGAAGCCAAGTCATCAAATGCTGGCTTCTGAGGGTACAGCCATTAAACAAGAGTCTCAAATGTGAAGGCAGATACTTTTGGCTGTAGAATGTAAGTATTTGGGTTCTCAATTTTGTCTTGTCTGATAAGAATAGTCTATCACCTGTTCTCTTTCTGTTTTGATTCCTGATCTGTTTATCTACTCTTATCTGTTTATACCACATGTAGAACACAGTGTTCTAAACTTGGTGTGATCACACACAGAGAACATTTTGAGGCCATACATACATGTATGTATGTATGTATGCATGTATGTATGTATGTATATGCACGAGGCACAGAGCATGACTTTTTCCCCACTTATCACCTTAAAGAACAAAACAAGCCCATCTGCTACAAAAAGAGCATATGTTTGGCTGTCTCAGCCCCAAGGCCTTTAGCTCCCAGAGCAGCATGTGAGCTGAAGCCTTAGTTGATGATGGTGGTATTGGCTTTGTACTGGATTTGGTCCCTGCAGACTAATGAATAAACCCTCTATTCACAGTCTTCATACCTCTGCTTCTTGTGAGAATGTGAAGTATCACTGTGAAGTAAATCCTACCCAATCCTGCTTCAACCCTGTTTTCTGTTAATGTAGGTCACTCTGGAGTCAAAGTCTGCAGGATTTCCTCAGCTTCTCTGCTCTGGACTCTGATCTGCTTTCCACAGTACTGCGCAGGTAACCTTTAGTGTTTCCTAATTCTGTGCTAATGATTTATATCTGGAGAATAAAGCTGAAGGCAGCAGGACTTCTGGCTACCTTTGTAGATTTCTTTAGCATTTATAAGCAATGAGTTACTATAACTAGTTACCTGTGTTAAGATTATGTCATCTGGACCATGTTAGATTGTAACTATGAAGCCTCATTTTGAATAAGCAGATTGGACTGAGATGATCACCAGCAACCCAGACCCATACATTGCTTCTACAATCTTCCCATGTGCTAGGTAATCTTTCTCATTCCCATAACAAAATTCATGACAATAGCAATTTAAGAGGAGAAGGAATGAACTTTTTGACTCACAATTCCTCCATTGCAGGGAAGACATGGCAGATGGACACATCATAGCCACAGTCAGGAAACAGAAAGATAATTGCTGAAGCTCAGCTCAGTTTCTTCCTTGCATTTACTCTAGAACACCGTTCCAGAGGATGCTGCTGCCCACATTTAGGATTGGTCCTTTCCCTTCAGTTGACTCCATTTAGAAACTTCCTCACAGACTTCTCCATGATTTTTCTACGATTCTTCCAAACACCATGAATTTTACAGTCATGATTAATCACCATAGTATCTCTAAGAATTTTGGTCTACAGTTCAAGACCTTGGGTCCTGGGTGATATCTATAACCATTGAATAGCCTAACCTTCTGTTTGTACTTCATATACCTATTAGACTTCTAAGCCTCTTGGCAAAATTATCTAACTTAAGTTCATGGCAGTCAATCACCAGAGCAAAGAGATTTGGCTAATGCAAATCCAATTTGGAATGCTGAAAACTGCAAATCACATTGTTACCCTCCAAGCTGCAAGTTCATCTCACTTGTCCACAGCCTTTCAAATACTTCTATGCCTTTGCTCCGTGAATTCAGTTTTGTGGGCACTCAGAATCTGGTAAAAACAAATATGTACTATCTTCTAATCTTGTCCTTATAATGTATCAATCTAATTGTATGTTTAAATAACTAAAAATCTTTTATATATAAATGATTATTTTGTTTACATAGGAAAAAGTAGAATATTTTTAAAGATATTAAATTTCTGTAATCAAATCTACAGCACAAGGAGTTTCAATTGGAGTTTGGGTGCCTTCTCCCATTTTTTCAACTTTTCCTGTAATTATTCTCTGTAGGTACATGTTTTAAATATGAAGACAATGGAGAAAATCTGCCTGCTTAAAAAATGTGGATTTCAATTTAACCTTATAAAATCTTGAGTTTAGATTACAAGTGAGTTCACATACCTCAGTTTCCCCAGTTGAAGAATTTGCAAAAAATTGTCTTGAATTTCAAAGAAGATTGATAAATATTTAAGAACCTTAAAACATGAAAGGACAATTGACAACACTGTACCTGGTTTACTTTTTGAGTCTCCACAAAAGCAAGCTCTTTTCTGGACAGTAAGAATTTGTTAGCAAACATAAAAAGCAGACAGAACTGAAATGCAAGACAAAGATTATTTTACCCACACTGCTCAGCAGTTCACAACTCTCAAGTATTCTCTATAGTAGTTCTTTTTATAAATAAAAAATAAACATAAATTTGCACTAACAATGCAATTTTAAAATCCAAAGGAAATTAATTAAAAAAATACTGGAGAGAGAAAAGTATAGAAAAACAGACTTGCAGCAATGTGGTGTCTTGCCTGAAAGTAAGAAAAAGGGTAAAATATAGAAAAAATAGGAACACAGGAACACTAACTCGGGCATGCCATTTACTTCTTCAGCAGGGTGTCTGTGACTCATAGATAATTTATAGCTCTATTTAATTAGCAAGTTAGACGGGAGAGTGCCAGCATCTGCCCATGCAGCTGAAAGCAGTAATCTCTGTACTGGTTGTTATTGATGATTATGGGGGGAAAAAAACTTCCAATAGCAAGTGAAAGAGAATTTAGTTTTCTGCAGGGCTGTGGAGGGGGCAGATGAATCACAGAGAGGAATCTTTGGAGACTCAAACTTGCCAAATAAATTGTGGTCTGGAGAAGGAAGCCGCAGGCATGCAGATGCTGCGATGGGAGGCACAGTGTGAAATATGGGGTAGTAGACTTCCAGCTTTGGTGTAAATGTGTGGATCTTTACAGAGAAGGGTACTGAACATATGTTTTCTATTATGCACGGATCCTCGATAACTTCAACCAAAGTGGTTTCCTTATTTGTATGAGAGAGGAACTTTTCATGATAGGACAGATGATATTTTCAATCAAGCTGGCTAAATTTGGAAAGAAATGAGAAAAGAAATGAGAATTCTAAATGAATTTGTGAGCAAAATCTACACTTTATATTTGAAATTATTTTAGGATAAAATCAGATATTTGGCTTTAAGATACAACATCATCTCCTTACACTGATTCCTTGAACACTAATCCAACATCTTATTAAAATGCTGGGAATCTTGGGTATGAATCCAGTGCTCTTCACGAGAAGCTTTCTAAAATTTCTTACCTGTTGTATCCTTTGCAAATAAATGCTCTGAGGGACATGGTCACAGGAAGAGTTGTTCACGTACAGCCTATCCATTCTCTGGGCATTATAGCTTTTCTATTAATTCATAAAACCATTAAATATTCAATGTCTGCCTTATAAATTAGTAAATGGAGGATATCTGAATTTGTATTTCATTTTACAGTCCTAGCCATATGAGAGTTGTTATTTTATTCATCATTCAAGGGGACAGTGCTTATGTGCACACATTTCCGAATAGAGGACCTTCCTGCCATGCTTGAAAATGGCCCTTACACAGGTTGTATGGAAGAAAGTGTTTGCCAAAATTAAAGCTGTAAAATTTTGTAAGTGAGAAAGATGGACAAGAGTATTTTCTATTCTTCTGAAATGCTGAAAAAGACTTAAGAGAGGGAATACTTTTTTTACCTTCTGACAGCTTTGCAAAAATATGCCTGATTCGCATGTTTTGAATCCCTACCTGTCATGTGTTAGTCTGTAACCATGAAGAAACCCTGGTAACCTTATTTTCTTTCTGACTTGTTTCTGCAGATGTCAAACATCATACAAGCTGGCTACTCCATATCCGCATAACTCAAGCTACTTTCCCTTAGCCTTCTGCAATTCTTGCCTCCATGTGTAAACAACGTTAATGATAACAGTTCTTCAATGTGATGTTGGGGAGTTAAAGGACACAACTGTTCAACTTTCAGAAAGTGATTGTGTGACCGTACTGTGAGTACTATAAATGCACCGTTACATTCTGATGACATACAACACTCTTTCCTATATGGACAAGTTTGTACCTTGCTGGAAAGTTTAGTAAAAGAGGCTGTGCACAGTTGGTGTGGAAGGGAAGGAAAGGATATCAAAGTATATGTTCCCCAGGGGGGACATTTTTATGAGATGTGTGAGAAATTTACTAAGATATCATTTTAAAAGTGCCATCTGGCCAGCAAATCATTAAACCATAAGAAGATAAAACTGGGTGGCCATAGGTCCAGGGACAGCTGGGGATATACCTGTAAGCACAGTGGGCTGTGCTGATGACATTGCAATGAGACTAGAATTGTGGCTTTTATTTATTTTTCAAGACAGCACCTTGTGTGTAACATGCTGGCTTCTTACTCACTGTGTTTAGCTGAAGACTACTTGATCTTCTGAACCACCTGCCTTCCCCTCTCTTGTGCTATGACCAGAGGTACACACCATCACAGCTGGGTATAACAGCACTGGGAACTGAACCAAGGGCTTTGAACTTGCTAGACAAGCAAGCACTCTACCAGCTGAGTTTCTCCCCTGCTTAATGGAATTCTATGTCTGTGAATTTCTAGATAAAATGAAATTTTGCAACATTTCTATTTTACTTACAATTTTCTCTTAAAATTGGTTTGGTTAATCACAATGTCTGCACAGTTGGCATGTAATTGTTACAGATTTATTTATTTCCCTCTCTTTTTTTAAGTTACTTCATTTTTCTTTTTTCCTTTATCATTCTTTTTTCTCATTAAATTAATTTATTTTTTACACTTCATATTCCATTCCCCAACCCTCTTCCACCTTCCAAATGCTCCACATCCTACACCTCCTCACCCCCACCCCCACCCACAACCCCACCTGACCTCTAATCTCCCTGAGGTCTCCAGTCTCTTGAGGGTTAGGTGCATCATCTCTGAATGAACACATACCTGGAAGTCATCTACTGTATGTGTGTTGGGGGCCTCATATCAGGTGGTGTATGCTGTCTGCTTGGTGACCCAGTGTTTGAGAGATCTCAGAGTTCCAGAATAATTGAGACTGCTGGTCCTCCTACAAGATTGTCCTTCTCCTCAGGTTCTTTCAACCTTCCCTAATTTAACAACAGGGGTCAGCTGCTTCTGTCCATTGGTTGACTGGAAATATCTGCATTTGACTCAGCTGCTTGTTGAATCTTTCGGAGGGCAGTCATGATAGGTCCCAAGTGAGAACTCCATAGCCTCGGTAATAGTGTCAGGTCTTGGGAACTCCCCTTGAGCTGGATCCCACTTTGGGCCTGTCACTGGATCTTCTGCCTGTTATTTATACAGAGACAGATGCATTAATAAATGAAATAGACTTGAAGACCCAGAAATAAAACCACACACTTAAGGTTACTTTGACAAAGACACCAAAAATATACAATGGAAAAAAAAAGCATCTTCAATAGATGGTGCTGGTCTAACTGGCTGTCTGTATGTAGAAGAATGAAAATAGACCCATATTTGTCACCTTGTACAAGTCCAAGTGGATCTAGGACCTCAACATAAAACCAGATACACTCAATCTAATAGAAGAGAAAATGGGAAAGAGCCTTGAACTCATTGGCATAGGGGGAAATTTCCTAAACAAAACTATATGGTCTAAGATCAAGAATTGATAAGTGGAACTCATGAAATTGGAAGGCAAAGGACATAGTCAATAAGACAAATCAGCAACCTACAGACTGGGAAAAAATCTTCACTAATCTCACATCTAATAGAGAGCTAATATCCAAAATATATAAAGAACCCAAAAAATTAATCACCAAAAAACCAAACAACCCGATCAAACAATGGGGTGTAGAACTAAACTGAGAAACCACAACTGAAGAATCTTGAATGGCTAAGAAACACCTAAAGAAATGTTCAAAGTCCTTAGTGATCAGAGAAATGCAAATCAACTCATGACCTACAGAAGAGCAGTTGGTGCTCTAACCCAGCGAGCCATCTCCCCAGCCCTTAAAATTTCCTACATGGAGACTAGATTGAGGCCGGATAGAAACCTAGGGAGGAGACAATAAACAAAGGAGAAAGATCAGGTAAGAAAAAGCCAACTAGTTCAGATAGGTGATAATGGCTTGGGCAAGGATGCACTATCAATGCTTGGTTCAAGGGAAGAGGAGACAAGTAAATAAGAGTTTTGGATGTTATGATTTTAATGTTAACCAAAGCATTCAAATAAAGCAGTTGGTTGAATGTTCGAGCATGGAGATCAAGGGAGAAATGCAAACCTGACAATAAACACCAATAACAATGACATTTCAACTAAATCTGGGGCCTGGGTGATATCACTCAAAGGGAAAGTACAAATGGAGGGGACAAAAGTGCTAAGCTCTCTCTGAGTTCTGAGGAGGCACCAGTATAGAGCTGATCTAGGAAGATGGAGCACAACTGCAGAAAAGGAAATGCAGCCACACAGGAAGAAAGCCAGGAGAGTGTGGGATCCTGAAGTAAAGGAGCTATTGAATAGTCAAGGCAGTCAGCGAATCAGGCTGCTCAAATCTCAATTTCATAGGATACAACCAAGACACAACCAAGACACAAAAGCACCTTGAGTTCTTAAAAATAACTTAGACTCCAGAGAACCAAATAACCCTATTAAAAATGGGGTACAGAGCTAAACAGAGAATTCTCAACTGAGGAATACAGAATGGCTGAAAAGCACCTAAAGAAATGTTCAACATCCTTAGTCATCAGGGAAATGCAAATCAAAACAACCCTGAGATTCCACTTCATACCAATGAGAATGACTAGGATGAAAAACTCAGGTGACAGCAGATGCTGGAGAGGTTGTAGAGAAAGAGGAACACTACTTCATTGCTGGTGGGATTGCTGGCTGGTACAACTCCTCTGGAAATCAGTTTGGCGGATCCTCAGGAAATTGGACATACTACTACCAGAGGACCCAGCTATACCACTCCTGGGCATATACCCAGAAGATGCTCCAACATGTAACAAGGACACATGCTCCACCATATTCATAGCAGCCTTATTCATAATAACCAGAAACTGGAAACAACCTAGATGTCCCTCAACAGAGAAATGGATACAGAAAATGTGGTACATCTACACAATGGAGTACTACTCAGCTACTAAAAACAATGAATTTATGAAATTTTTAGGGAAATGTTTTGATCTAGAGAATATCATCATGGGTGACATGTATATACATGGTATGCACTCTCTGATAAGTGGATATTAGCCCAGAAGCTCAGAATATCCAAAATACAATCCACAAACCACAAAAAAAATTAAGAAGGAAGATCAAAGTGTGGATACTTCGATCCTTCTTAGAAGGGCAAACAAATACACATGGAAGGAGTTGCAGAGACTGAAGGAAGGACAATCCTGAGACTGCTGCACCTGGGAATCCTTCCCATATTCAATCACCAAACATAGACACTATTGTGTATGCCAGCAACTGCTAGCTGACAGAAGCCTGAGATAGCTGTCTCCTGAGAGGCTCTGACAGTACCTGACTAATACAGAAATAGAGGCTGCCAGCCATCCATTGCACTGAGCACAGGGTCCTCAATGAAGGAGATAGAGGAAAGTACCCAAGGAGCTGAAGGTTTTGCAGCCCCTTAGGATGAACAACAGTATGAACTAACTAGCACCTTCAGAGTTCCCAGGGACTGAACCACCAACCAAAGAGTAAACATGGTCAAACTAATGGAGCAGAGGATGGCCTAATCCGTCATAAATGGGAGGAGAGGCCTTTGATTCTATGAACGTTCTATGCCCCAGTGTAGGGGAATGCCGGGGCCAGGAAGTAGGAGAGCGTGGGTTGGTGGACAGGAGGCTAGGGGTGGGAACAGGTTTTTGGTTTTTACTTTATTTTATTATTATTTTTTCTTTTTTTCAGAGGGGAGACTAGGAAAGGAGATATCATATGACATATAAATAAATAAAATATCTAATAGAAAAAGAAAAGAGAAAAATAAGTCTGCTATCTGAAGACAAAGTTTGCAGTTAAAAAATAACTGACTCTCTTACACTTTCATTTAAGAAAAATGTTCTCAATAAAAAAAAAAAACAATGGAAAACAAGTAAAAGTGCCCCGACAATCTCATTAACATTTGGGATACCTTTCTTGAACTCTTACCTTATTCATAGAGATTTGGGGTTTGTCACTGAAACAGTTTAATTATGTGGTAGTTGTCATTTTAAAGTCCAATATCCACATATGCCATTCAAAAAAAACACTGTGATGAAATCATTCTAATAACTATTACTTCCAGACTGTTTCTGACGATTTGTAGAGAAGCACAAATGTATTTAATTTTACAGTAAACTACTAGGTGGTTAACCCCAGTTTACGGATACAGAAGCACATTAAATAACTTACCCAAGATATAGTCAAAATTTGACTTTCTGGGATTCTAACCATGCATTATCTATGTAACAGCATTAATTGTTTACTGTTATAAATGATGATGTCTAAGTGGTTTTTATGATCATAAGTATCATTCTAGTGAGCATTTTTATTAGATATTTCTTTATTTACATGTCATGTGATATCTCCTTTCCAGGTTTCCCCTCCTATAAAAGAAAAAAAAGAAAAAATTAAAAAAAAAAAAACCCTGTTCCCTCCCCCTCCTCTTGCTCACCAACCCACCCTCTCCCACTTCCTGGCCCTGGCATTCCCCTACACTGGGACATAGAACCTTCAAAGGACCAAGGGCCTCTCCTCCCACTGATAACCAACTAGGCCATCCTCTGCTATACATATGCTGCTGGAGCCATTATTCTCACCATGTTTACTCTTTGGTTGGTGGTTTAGTCCCTGGGAGCTCTGAGGGTACTAATTAGTTCATATTGAAATGATCCTGGGATTCCACTTTACACCAATCAGAATGGCTAAGACCAAAACCTCAGGTGACAACACAGGTTGGAGAGGATGTGGAGAAAGAGGAACACTCCTCCATTGCTGGTGTAAACTGGTATAGCCACTCTGGAAATCAATCTGGAGATTCCTCAGAAAATTGAAAATAGACCTATCTGAAGACCCAGCTATACCACTCTTGAGAATATACCCAAAAGATACTCTGCCATGCCACAGTGGCACATGTTCCATTATGTTCATAGCAGCTTTATTTGTGATAGCCACAAGCTGGAAACAACCTAGATGTCCCAGGACAGAAGAATGGAGAAAGAAAATGTGGTTCATTTTCACAATGGAATACTACTCATCTATTAAGAATGAGGGCATCCTGAGTTTTGCTGGCAAATGGATGGAACTAGAAAATATCATCCTGAGTGAAATAATTCAGACCCAAAAGGATGTACATAGTATGTACTCACTAATAGGTAGATATTAGCCAAAAAAAGGAAGTACATAATTGTACTGGCTGGTTTTGTGTGTTAATTTGACACAAGCTGGAGTTATCACAGAGATAGGAGCTTCAGCTAGGGAAGTTCATCCATGCGATCCAGCTGTTGGATCAATTAGTGATCTAGGCGGGAAGGACCCTTGTGGGTGGTACCCTCTTTGGGCTGGAAGTCTTTGGTTCTATAAGAGGGCAGACTGAGCAAGCCAAGGGAAGCAAGCCAGCAAGGAACATCCCTCTATGGCCTCTGCATCAGCTCCTGATTCCTGACCTGCTTGAGTTCCAGTCCTGACTTCCTTTGGTGATAAACAGCAATGTGGAAGTGTAAGCTAAATAAATCCTTTCCTCCCTAACTTGCTTCTTAATCATAATGTTTGTGCAGGAATAGAAGCCCTGACTAAGACAATAATACTCAAGATACAGTCAACAGAATTCAAAAAGGTTAACAAGCTGAAGTGCCCAAGTGAGGATGCCTCGGTCCCACTTGGGAGAGGGGAGAATGCAATCCCTGTCTGTTTTTTTTTTTTTTTAAATTAGGTATTTTCTTTATTTACATGTAATATTTCCCAGTTTCCCCTCCAAAAACAAAAAACAAAACAAAAAATAACAACAAGAACAAACCCCTGTTCCCTCCCCCCTCCCTCTGCTTGCGACCCCACCCTCAGCCGCTTCCTGGCCCTGGCATTCCCCTACACTGGGGCACAGAACCTTCGCAGGACCAAGGGTCTCTTACACTGGGGCACGGAACCTTCGCAGGACCAAGGGCCTCTTACACTGGGGCACAGAACCTTCATAGGACCAAGGGTCTCTTACACTGGGGCACAGAACCTTTGCAGGGCCCAGGGCCTCTTACACTGGGGCACAGAACCTTCGCAGGACCAAGGGCCTCTTACACTGGGGCACAGAACCTTTGCAGGGTCCAGGGCCTCTTACACTGGGGCACAGAACCTTCGCAGGACCAAGGATCTCTTACACTGGGGCACAGAACCTTTGCAGGGCCCAGGGCCTCTTATACTGGGGCATGGAACCTTCGCAGGGCCCAGGGCCTCTTACACTGGGGCACATAACCTTTGCAGGGCCCATGGCCTCTGCTTTTTAACATCTACACTCAGACATGTCTTTCACCTTTCCCCTCTTGAACAGCCAGGTCTTAATTTTACTTTGGTCTTGTACTATTTCATCTCATTTTTATTCTAGCTCAAATCAAAACTCAGTAAAAATATAAAAATACATCTGACCTTTGCAAGAGCATTAGTGATTCTCCCGTAAAGATTTTTTTTAGTGAGTTTCCAGCCCACAACATCTCCATTTGACCTTCTCAAACCTTTTATCTAATAAGATGGGGTTAAGCATATTTCTCTTTCTCTCTTCTTTTTATTAACCAAAAAATTGCAGGAATGTCAAGTCTGGTTCCTTCAAACCACAAAACATCTAAGAATAACTTTTTCTTCAAGAAGCTCAGACAGCTATCCCTTCTAGTAATGGTAAATGGAAGCACATTCATGACAGAGGCAAGAGTGGTTGGTCCATATTGAAAAGAGATAAGATGTGTATAAGTACATATTAGTTGCTTTGTTTATTAGGTCTCCTTCTGTCATGACTGATCTGAACCTTCTACATACAGAGAATTTTCTTGTTTGTATGGAGTCAGTACCCATAGAAAAGAGTACAACTGTTGAGACAACTAGGAAAAGAAGCCTCCTCTAACTATTAAATGACTATCTTATTAATTCATAATAGATTGTATTTGGAATTGGAATTTGACATAAGTTATTCTGGTACTGAAGAAAATAAATATTTTTGATACTTTTAACATTATTCAAAATAAAATTTCATGTTCTTCTTTCAATAAAACTAAGTATGTTTGTACACTATGCACTTGCTCCTCTTCTGTCTCTCTCAAGTGAGTTGACTCAGTTTCTTTGAAAACCTCTGAGATCTTGCGTTTGAGTCAAGCCATGTCTACCCCAGAGCACAGACGTGGAAGTCAGTGGAAAAGCCTGTTACTCAGCCTTCCTCTATTGTTCACCCTGTTTGGGACAGGGCTGTTTGTTGTTTGCTCTTAAATTTACCAGGTCCACATCATAATCTTTTCAAGTAATAAGTTTGTATCTACGATGTATCTGCTCCCATTTGCTGGCTATATTTCAGC
Organism: Montemys delectorum; assembly: GCA_019843815.1. Taxonomy (NCBI): domain Eukaryota; kingdom Metazoa; phylum Chordata; class Mammalia; order Rodentia; family Muridae; genus Montemys; species Montemys delectorum. Next base: position 13,452 of record JADRCD010215665.1, read on the forward strand.
TGAAAGCGGTTCTGATAGTGGAAAGTTTTTCTTTTACTTAACAGCTCAAACAGCCTTCAGAGCCTTCCTCTTCTGTTAGGACAAAGAGAATACACCTCTTCACATTGCTCATGTAGCCACAGGCTCTGATGTCCACACATGTTGGTGTCTTCATACAGCATCTGCCTCACTTGGGTGGACCTTCACTGTTTCTACACTCCCAGCGTGGTGCCATTTCTTCTCTACTTTACCTTCCTAGAACTCTAGGATTTCTCTAGTTCCCCTTTGACTGATGCCTATTACATTCATTGTGAAAATGTCAGGTAAAACAACAAAATACTATTTAGCTATTAAAAACAAGGACAGCATGAATTTTGCAGACAAAAGGATGGAACAATAAAATGTCATTCTGAGTAAGGTAAACCAGATCCAGAGGGACATAGATGGTATATACTTACTGATAAGTGGATATTATCCAAAAAGTGCAGAATACCCATAATGCACCCCACAAAGAAGGTAAACAAATAGGAAAGGCCCAAGTAAGGATGCTTCAATCACACTTAGTGGGAATGAAAATAGTCATGGGAGGTAGAAGGAAGGAGGGACTGGGTGGGAGAAGGAATGATAGGAAGGAGAAGAAGAGGGTAGGATCGGTTGTAGAGATGTGGTAACAGGGACTTGGAAGTGAGGGGTAAACTGAGATGGAGTCCAAGATAATGCCTGGCATTCAGACTCTGGAGGCCAGCATCAGAGTCCAGATCTAACTTTATTGTACATTATATAAGCTTATATATAGCCTTTTAAACCAATTAGGGTATGTTTATGTGTTCAAGGGCAAATTGGGGTACAACCTGTGTTGTTTAGATCTTAGTCCATGAGCTTGTAGGTGAGAGTCCAATTCCCTGTGGAGATTTCCATAAAGCCAGGGGAAGCAGCTACCAGGCTGGCTCTAAGTCCTTTGTGTTATCTCACAGGTATACCGGGAGCTACACTTTATATAGTAGATCAGGACTCTTTGAGGAGTCACAGGAGCCTGTGGCACTTAGCTCTCCATTCCAAAATTTGTTCCACCAGGTTTACCTCCACATCCCCCACATGAGGAGAGACAGAAGAGAGGCCCAGAGGGCCAGGAGAATGAATGGAAATATCCACTTGCTAGGGTTCACAGGGTAGGGGGGGGAAGTCTCTAAAAAGTCCCAGAGACCTGGGAGGCTTTCAGGTGTCAATGTGTGTGACCTTAGCTGAAATGACCAACAGCGGGGCTATGGAACTTGAAGAGACAACCTCCAGGAGCCAGATAGGATCCCCAGTGGAAAGATGGGGAAACCAACTAACCTACAAAATTTTTGGTCCAAATTTGTTCCTGTCTCAAAGAAATGCAGGAACAAGATGGAAGAGATACTAAAGGAATTGCTGACTTGTGATTAACACAATTTAAGACTCATTCCATGGGTAGGTACCAATCTCTGATACCATTAGTGATGTTATGTTTCACTTGTGACAGGAGCCTAGCATAGCTGTCCTCTGATAGGCTCTGTCCAGCAGCTGACTAAGGCAGATGCAGATACCCATAGGCAAACATTGGACAGAAGTAGGGGACCCCTATGCTAGAGTTAGGGGAAGGACTGAAAGCCCTGAAGGCAATGGCAACCCAACAGGGAGACTGAGAATGTCAACTAACCAGGACACCTCAGAGCTCCTAGAGGCTAAGCTACCAACCACAAAGCACAGAGGCTGGTCCAAGGCCCCTGGCACATATGTAGCAGAGGGCTGCCTTGTGGCCTCATTGGGAGATGCTCCTATCCTAAAAGGGAATTGATGCAGTAGGGTAGGAGGATACCTGGTGGAGTACCTGCTCAGAGGCAAGGAAAGGGGGCAGTAGGGGAGGAACCCTGTGTGGGGGGACTGACTGAAAGCAAGAGCATCATTTGGAATGTAAACAATACATAACTAAAAAATATCAGATAAAGCCATGTTCTTTCAGGGTAAGCTTCTCTAAGCTCGAAGATGAGGTCATATCTTCACTGAATTTGTCATACCTTAAAAATTTTCCTTCCACTAGGGGATTTCCAAAATGTTTAAATTTAATTTAACTTAATTTCATAGTAAATCTCCTATCAGAATTCTTGCTACCTGTGATACTTTTTGTAATTTCTATAAGATCAAGCAGGTTATCAGTCATCTAAAAATATATTGAATGAAAGAATCAGTAAAATGAATCGGTAAACTTTTTGCTTTGTTACATTGTACCTAATTATTCATTGTTCTAAGTATAATTATTTATTTGGGAAATCAATCCCAGAAGGTCTTCCATCCGTTAACAAGGATGATTAATCTCAAAAGAATTTCTTTTGGAGCAAAACAGTTATTTATTGTAGGAAAATGCAGATGATGGCATTTCTATATGATAGGTTAATAGCAACTAAAATGTATGTGTGTAACAGTAAAATGTCTTCTAAATATTATAATATATGAAATATCTATTAATATACATAAATGCTATACATTATAATGTTACATATAGATAAACATTCATTAATATATGCTTCTATTATATAATCATCAAGATGAACAAACTTATATATTTGAAATTGGCTTCCCTGGAGATGACAGTTTGAGAAAAGTCTCATTCATTTGGTATCTCTTGTTCTCATCATTCATTCCGGAAGTATACTGAGATAAGGACAAATACCTGGAATTCAGATTGTGTCTGGTTTCTGTATTAAGCACACTGCCTTTGGGAGAGTCATGCTTCCTAATTGTGAGTTAAGGAACTGAGCTACTAGATCTGCTATTTCCCTTTAGCTTTGTAACATAATTTCTTTGGAGTGGGATGACAGTTCTCTGCATGGGAATTTCAAGTAAATAGAAGGGAATTAAGAAATTCATAAAAGAAGGTGACTGGATGGGTTTCTGTCAAGTGCCCACAACACAATACAGTTGAAAAAGCTCACCTTTTATATCACTTCATGTTTGATAACTGAGAATGTTAGCAATTAGAGCAAATTATTCCACTCCATTTAAATTATTAGACTTTTTAAAAATATGTGAATTTCAGTGTCAGTGATAAATATAATAGATGTTTATTTATCTGATTCTTAGACTGTATGTGCATTGAGTTTCAGAAACTGTAACATGTAAAGATCAGATAGTCAATTAAAAACAAGTAAAATTATTCTTAGGAAGGAAATATGATTTTGTTAGATATTTCAAATGAGGGCTCTAGTGGGTGAATATAATCAAACTTCAAGTTTTTCAATAAAGTTGGCCAAACCGCAAAAAAGGGAGTTTTAATTTTTGAAAATCATAACATGGAAATATTAACACCATTAGGAATAAGAGTGATTGTGGACCTATTCTAGATTTATTTTTTGTTAAATTGGCATGAATTCACATGTGGTTTCTCCTTCTATCATGTAAATCTTGGGATCAAAATGGATCATTATGCATAGGGGGAAGGATTTTTACGCACTGATATCTTGCTGGTCTCTATCTGTGATTTTATAGTTTCAGCAGATATAAAGACCTCTACACAATTTTTAGTTTTTTATACTTCAGGAATATTAAGATGAAAATTTACTCTAGATAAATGAGTGGCCATTTCTGAAGTTATCTATTCATACCTTCTTAGGAACTTAGTATCATTGACTCAAGTGCATAAATGTGACATATTTCACTGCCATTAAGAATGTAGTGAAACTTGGAGTGTGTCTTGGATTTTGATGGTTGTTAGCACTGTTCTTCTTTTTTGAAGTCATGCACTCATGACAGCCTTACTTTGCTCCTTAGGAGAAAGCTCAGGCTTGGTATTATATCCAGGTATTTGACAACTGCATATACAATGTAAAGTTTGGAAGTGAGGAGACAGCTCACAGAGATAATGAGGACCAACATAGCCAATAGTCATCTTAAGATAGCTTAGCTAGAAAGAGTCATGTGGCAGCCAGGAACTAGAATGGAAGATATCAAATTTAATGCAATAAGGCAAGTGTTATGAATCACAAAATTTGGATGTCATTGGCCTTCCATGGTAAGATATTGAACAATGGTTGACAAGATTGGATGTTAATATGATACCTAGTTCAAGTATATAGAAGTAAAATGGATGAAAATTCATGGAAATCATCACCATTCAGAGTATTTAAGAAAAAAAAAGGAACAAAAAAACCCTGGCTTTTTAATCAGGCTGATAGAGTGAGAGGAATAGATAAAATAAGGCTAAGATACTTAGCATGTGACGTTCAGTACACAATTACGATACCAGCACTTATGTTGTCTACTCATTAGTCCATACTTTTTTCCTCAAAATATTTATAGCCAACAGGTTCTTGTTCACAAAGAAGAGGATAGAAATAAGTTTTAAAACTATCAAATGTTGCATATTATATATTTATTTACAAATTTCAAAATATTGAACTATGCTAAGACAATCGTTTTTTTTTTTTTTTTTCTATATTGATAAGCAAACACACAGGTAGGAGGATGACCAGTGGCCATGCTTATTTCCTTTCCTTATGCACTTCTCTCTTCATGAAAACTTTACTAATTACAGTCATGAGTAAGTTTTCTCTTTTTTGTTGTTTGTTCATTTTTGTTTTTTCAAGAGAGAGTTTCTCTTTTTAGCCCTGGCTATCCGGAATCTTGCTTTATAGATCATACTAGTCTCAAACTCTGAGACCCACCATCCTCTGCCTTCTGAGTATTGGTATTAACAGCATGTGCCAATGCTGCCCAGTGAGAAAGGTTTTATAAATAAAGTAAAATTGGGCACAAGTTCAATAATGTGTAACACTTCAATTCTTGTATATTTTAGTGTCACATTTTCTAAGGGTAACACAAGCCATGGGGCAACTGATTAAATAGACTTTTAGTAATGGATTTTTGAAATAACTTAAAAGATATTTGCTTTTCTACTTTACTTAAAATAGCTACTACACTGATACAAATATAGAGATGAAATTTATGTACAGTAAGGATTTTATCAGGTCTCATCTTGTATAAAGGTTGGTTGAGTTTGTTAAAATCAGGATCTTATGGCCAAAGACAAATAGCATCTCAATCATGAGCTAGAACTGGCCTCAGAGACATCTCAAGGGTTCCCATCACTGTTTTCAGGAAAATCTCCCCAAGAGGGAAAAAAAGAGTGTAAAGCAGTCTAGTATTACACATTCTGAAGTTCTTACCTGGAAAGGCCCAAAGCAGACTCCTGAAACGCTTTGGATTCAATGGTTTCTCTGCCCTGATGAGTAAGTGCTGATGACTGTTTCTCACATTAAGGAGATTGAGGCAGAAGGAGGCATAGCACATTCTTTCGATGACATTCATGACATCTTAACAACATATATGTACCTGAACTTTTCTTTCCTGTGCTGGCAGAAATACAGGAAGAAGGATGTGGCCATTCTCCTTTGGGTTATATCAAAGAGGCACACAGTTGAATTCTTTTGTATCTGCTCAGTTTTCATTAGTTAAGTTGAAAACTACAATAACATGCAATAACTGATCTTAATTTTGGTATTATGGCTGAAATCCTATTCAATTTTTTATGAGTAAAATAAACGTTTAAACTCTGCAGTGCAATAGAGCTATAGAAGAGAAATAGATACTACCAACAAAGAATTGAACCACTCTGAAACTCTGCAATTTCTTCTGTAGTAAAATCCCCAACACATTTTATATTGTTTTATTTAAAAGACTTTCGAGAATTTTATTCCATTCACTAGATCAATGAGCCATTCAGTTATTTGAGTTTACGGTCTTTTCTTAGACTGTTTTCAGTTGCTATCACAGAATATTGTAGACAAGATAATTTGTAAAGAAGAGAGGCTAATTTAGACATTGTTTCAGTAGCTGAAAAGCCTAGTGATGCACATAGAGACATCTGGAAATGATCTTGATGTTGTGTAACATGAGAGCTTCTGACAATACAGGGAGGGTGTTCAAACAGGGGAAATAGAGTGACTACTTCAGTAACTCAATCACAGTGTAAGTAATGGTATTTTCAGTGGGCACATGACTTTTTAAGAGATACTCTGATCTCGAGACCACCCAACTAAACACCTCTCCTAAAGTTACCCCTCATACATTGCTTAACTGGAAAATCTAAACTATAGCCATTTTGGACAATTCTAATATTCAGACAAAAGTTCCTTTCATTATTTTTTAGGTCAAAGTTTCATGTGGTTCAGACTGGCTTTTAATTTGCCATGTACCTCACAATCTGCACTTCTGATACTCGCTTCCTCTTCCCTGGGGCTAGAAATATACCTGCAATCCATGGAGTTTCTTTATGTTAAAAAGTAACTGGAGAGCTTGAACCACAGGAGTTCTGCCACCACCAGGCACACAGGTTAGTCCCCCCACCCCAATACCTGGCCTAACTGAGATCCCCTCTCCCCTACTAAGGGCACAGGACCACCTGCTCTGCTGTAGATACATCTTCCTTCAGGTACAAAATTTCACCCAGTAGCAGATCTTGTGCTCCAGCACCCCCCACACTGCCCATACCCAGAGTCAGCTTGACACCCAGGAGGTTGTCTCACAGATCAGGTGATCCAGACCCCCTCACACATCCAGACACAGCCTGACTCACTGAAACCCAACATAACCAGGCTCAAAGTAGGGACAGGCTCCAGTTAGAGACAGCAAAGCCAGTTAATTCCAGAAATATCCAGATGGCTAGAGGCAATTGCAACATTACATGCAACAGAAACCAATGCCACTTGGCAACATCAGAACCCAGTTTTTCCCACCACAGCAAGCCCTGGATACCCTACCATTCCTGAAAAGCAAGATTCTGATAGAAACCCCACCTGATGAAGATGATAGATGACCTTGAGGAGGAACAGAAAATAAATTACTCTGGTCATATAATAATTAAAACACCAAATGCACAAAGCATAGAATTTTAAAAGAGGTAAGGGAAAAAGGTCAAGTAAAAAATAAAGGAAGATCTATTAGAATTACACCAGACTTATCAACAGAGACTCTAAAAGCCAGAAGATCATAGACAGATGTGATACAGATCCTAAGAGAACACAAATGCCAGCCAAGGCTACTGTATCCAGTAAAACTCTCAATTACCATAGATGGAGAAACCAAGATATTCCATAGCAAAACCAAATTTAAGCAATATATTTCCACCCTACCAACTCTACAAAGAATAATAGGAGGAAAACTCAAATACAAGGAGGAAACTACACCCAAGAAAAACCAAGAAATTAATCTTCTCACAACAAACCTAAAAGTTGAGAAGCACACAAACATAATTCCTCCTCTAATAACAAAAATATCAGGAATCAACTGTCTTTGGTCATTAATATCTCTCAACATCAATAAACTCAACCCCCAATAAGAAGCCATAGGCTAAGAGACTGGATACATAACTAGGACCCAGTACTTTGCAGCATATAGGAAACATACATCAATGACAAAGACAGACACTACCTCAGAGTAAATGGCTGTAAAAAGTTTTCCAAGCAAAAGATCCTAGGAAACAAGCAGGAGTAGCCATTCTAATATCCAATAAAATAGACTTTCAAAAAATTATCAAAAAGATGGGGAAGGACACTTCATATTCATCAAAGGAAAAATTCATCAAGATGAATTCTCAAATCTGAACATCTATGCCCCAAATGCAAGGGCAACGGGATTTGTAAGAGAAACATTGCTAAAGCTCAAAGAACAAACTGAGTCTCACGCAGCAATAGTCAGACACTTTAATACACTCTCAGCAATGGGCAGATCATAGAAACAGAAACTAAACAGACACAGTGAAACTAATAGAGGTTATGAACCAAATGAATTTAAGAGCTATCTACAGGACATTTAACCCTAAAACAAAAGAATATACCTTCTCAGCACCTCATTGTACCTTCTCCAAAAATGCACATATAATTGGACACAAAACAAGCCTCAAGAGATACAAGAACATTGCATTAATCCCATGCATTCTATCAGATCACAATGGACTATGGCTGGTCTTTAATAAAAATAAAAACAAGAGAAAGCTCACATACTCATGGAAGCTGAACAACTTTCTACTCAATGATAACTTGGTCAGGGAAGAAATAAAGAAATTAGAGACTGTAGAAATTAACAAAAATGAAGACACTTCATACCCAAACTCATGGGACACAATGAAAGCAGTGCTAAGAGGAAATCTCATAGATCAAAATATTTTCATAAAGAAATTGGAGAGATTATACACTAGCAGCATAACAGCACATCTGAAAACTCTAGAACAAAAAGAGGCAAATATATCCAAGAAGAGTACATGGCAAGAAAAAATGAAACTCAGGATTGAAATCAACCAAGTAGAAACAAAGAGAATTATACAAAGAATCAAGAAAACTAGGAGCTGATTCTTTGAGAAAATCAAGAAGATAGACAAACCCTCAGCCAAACTAATAAGAGACCACAGAGATAGTATCCAAATTAACAAAATCAGAAATGAAAATGGAGACATAACAACAGAAACTGAGGAAATTTAAAACGAAATCATCAGATCCTACTATAAAAACCTATGCTCAACAAAACTGGAAAATCTAGATGAAATAGATGATACTCCAGGCAGATAAAAGGTATCAAATTTACACCAGGATCAGATCAACCCTCTAAAGAGCCTCATCTTCCCTAAGGAAAGAGAAGCAGTCATTAAAAGTCGTGCAAACAGAAAGGGCACAGAGCTAGATGGTTTTAATCAAGAATTCTATCAGACATTTACACAGGGCATAATACCAATTATTTTCACAAACTAAATCCAAGAACACATCAAAATGATTATTCAATATGGTCAAGCAGGCTTCATTCTAGGGACGCAGGGATGGTTCAATATAAGGAAACCCATTAATGTAATCCACTATATAAACAAATTGAAAGGGAAAAAAAACCACATAATCATCATTAGATACTGAAAACACATTTGACAAAATACAATACTCCTTCATGTTAAAAGACATGGAAAGGTCAGGAATTCAAGGCCCATACCTAAATATAATGAAAATCATATAAATGGAGAGAAACTTGAAGCAATCCACTAGGATCAGGAACAAGACAAGGCTGCCTTCTCTCTCCCTGTTTATTCAAACATACAAGAAGTTCTAGCTAGAGCAATTACACAATAAAAGGAAGTCAAAGGGATACAAATTGGAAAGGATGAGGTAAAGATATCACTATTTGTAGGTGATATCATAGTATACATAAATGATCCCAGAAGTTCAACCAGACAACTCCTAAAGCTGATAAAAAAAAACTTCAGCAAAGTGGCTGGATATAAAATTAACTCAAACAAATCAGTAACCTTCCTCTACTAAAAGGATAAACAGGCTGAGAAAGAAATTAGGTAAAAACACCCTTCACAATAGTCCCAAATAATATAACATGTTGCTCTAAGCAAACATGTGAAAGATCTATACGACAAGAACTTCTAGAGTTTGAAAAACAAACTGAAGAAGACAGCAGAAGATAGAAAGATCTCCCATGCTCATGGATCAGCAGGATTAATATAGTAAAAATGGCCATCTTACCAAAAACAATCTACAGATTCAATAAAATCCCCATCAATATTCCAACTCAATTCTTCACAGAGATAGAAAAAGCAATTCTCAACTTCATCTGAAATAACAACAACAAAAAGGATAGCTAAGTATATTCTCAACAATAAAAGAACTTCTGGGGGAATCAAATCACAATCCCTGTTCTCAAAGTGTACTCCAGAGCAATAGTGGTAAAGATCATACTGGTTGATGTGGTACAGAGATAGGCATGTAGATCAATGGAATAGAATTGAAGACTCAGAAAGGAAACTACAGACCTATGGTCACTTGATCTTTGACAAAGAAGTCATAACCATATAGTGGAAAAAAAAAGAAAGCATTTCCAACAAATGGTGCTGGTTAAAATAGCAGTCTGCATGTAGAAGATTACAAATTGATCCACTTGCATCTCTTTGTACAAAGCTCAAGTCCAAGTGGATCTAGGACCTCTACATAAAACCAGATATTCTCAACTTAATGAAGACAAAGTAAGAAAGAGCCTTGTATACATAGGCAGAGGGAAACATTTTCTGAACAAAACACCAATGACCTGGGTTCTAAGATCATCAATTGACAAATAGGACCTCATAAAATTACAAAGCTTCTGTAAGGCAAAGGACACTGTCAGTAGGACAAAATTGCAATCTACAGATTGAGACAAGATGTTTACCAAACCTACATCCAGTAGAGGTCGAATATCCAATAGATAAAAAGAACACAAGGAGTTAGATTGCAGAGAACCAAATATCCCAATTAAAAATGAAGTACAGAGCTAAATAAAGAATTTTCAACTGAGGAATCTCAAATAGCTGAGAAGCAGCTAAAGAAATGTCCAACACCCTTAGTCATCAGGGAAATGCAAATAAAAACAACCCTGAGATTCCACCTCACACCAGTCAGCATGGCTAAGATCAAAAACTCAGGTGACAGCAGATGCTGGCAAGGATGTGGAGAAAGAGGAACAGTCCTCCATTGTTGGTGGGATTGCAAGCTATAACAAACACTGTGGAAATCTGTCTGGCAGTTCCTCAGAAAACTGGACATAAACCTACTTGAGGACCCAGCTATACCACACCTGGGCATATACTCAAAAGATGCTCCAACATATAACAAGGACACATGCTCCAGTATGTTCATAGCAGTCTTATTTATAATAGCCAGAAGCTGGCAAAACTCAGATGTCCCTCAATGGAAGAATGGATACAGAATAATGTGGTACATCTACACAATACAGTATCACTAAGCTATTCAAAATGATGATTTCATGAATTTTTCAGGCAAATAGATGGAACTACAAAATACCATTTTGAATGAGGTAACCCAGACCCAAAAAGACATGGCATGTATTCACTAATAGGTGGATATTAACTCAAAAGCTCAGAATACTCAAGATACAACCCACAAGCGATATGGAGCTTAGTAAGAAGGAAGACCAAAGTATGTATGCATTAATCCTACATAGAAGGGGGAACAAAACAATCAAAGTATGGGGAGGAAAGATCAGATATTAGAAGGGACAGGAGAGAAGTACAGAAGGTCAAGAAATTGAATAGAAATATGTAGCAGTGGGGCGTGGGGAATTGGGGGTAGCCACTAGAAAGTTTCAGATGCTTTGGAAGTGAAAGGCTCCCAGGACCCAATAGGGATGACTTTAGGCAAAATACACAACAAAGGGGATAGAGAATCTGTAGTGACTACCTCCAGTAGATAGACAGGACTCCCTGTTGAAGTTGTGCCTACCACTCATCTCAAAATATTTCATTTAGAATTGTTCCTGTGTAATGGAAAGTTATAGATAAAAATTGGAACAGAGACTGAAGAAAAGACCATGCAGAGACCTCCCCACCAGCAGACACCAAACCCTGACACTATTTCTAATGCCAAGAACCACTTGCTAACAGGAGTCTGGTGTAGCTGTTCCCTGAGATGTTCTACCAGTATCTGACTAAGACAGATGCAGATACTCACAGCCAATGACTGGACTGATCCCAGGGGCCCCAATGGAAAAGCTAGGGGAAGGATTGAAGGAGCTGAAGGGGATTGCAACCCCTTAGGAAGAACAGTATCAACTAACTGGACCACCTTGGTCTCCCAGGAACTAAACCACCAATCAAAGAGGATACATGGAAGGATCCACAGCTTCAGATACATATGTAGCAGAGATAACATTATCTGATATCAGTGGAAGGGGAGGCCCTTGGTCCTGTGGATGCTTGATGCCCCAGTGATGTTTCAAACCTACTTAGATGAGGGAAGAGAATAATCAAGATAGATAGAGGGAGGGAAGGAACTTAGATGGAGAAAGGAGGAGGAGTTGAAAAAGGGGGCAGGATCAGGTATGGGAAGAGACATGGGAGAAGTCCAGAGGTTCTGGAGAATGAATAGAAATATGTAACAGTAGGAGGTAGGGAACAGGGTGGGATTACTAGGAAGTCCCAGATGCCATGGATTCAAGAGTTTCCCAGGACCCTACAGGGATGACATTAGCTGAAATACCAAACAGAGGGGAGAGAGAACCTCAAGAGACCATGTCCAGTAGGTAAGTATTTGTCCTATCCCAGTTGAGGCCCTATCCTCACTCCAGTTGAGCCACCTGCTCATCTCAAAATTTTGAACCCAGACTTGATCCTGTCTAAAGGAAATCCAGGGAGAAAAAAAATGGAGCAGAGTTTGAAGGAAAGGCCATCCATAGAGTACCCTGCCTTGGGATTGTCTACAAATACCAAACACCAACACTATTGAAGATGCTAAGAAGTGCTCACAGACAGGAGTCTAGTATGGCTGTCCTCTGAGAGGTTCTGCCAGAGCCTGACTAAACAGATGCAGATACTCACAGCCAACCATAGGACTGAGCCTAGGGACCCCAAAGGAAATGTCAGGAAGGATTGAGGGAACTGAAGAGGATTGCAACCCCATAGGAAGAACAACAATATCAGCTAACCTGATCCCCCAGAACTCCCAGGGATCAAACTACTAACCAAAGAGTACACATCGATGGACCCATGGCTCCAGCTACATATGGAGCAGAGGATTGCCTTATCTGGCGCTTGGTCCTGTAGAGGCTTGTTGCATAGGGAGATGCTAGAGGGGTGAGGCAGGATGGATGGGTGGGTGGGGGAGCACACTCTTGGAGGCAAAGGGGAGGGGTGATGGGACGGAGGATTTGTGGAATGAAGACTGGGAAAGGGGATAACTTTTGAAATGTGAATAAATAAAATAACAATTAATTTTTTAAAAAAAGGAGAAAAAATTAAGGAACTGGAGCTGGAGAAATAACTCAATGAATCAGAGCCTTACTTCTTTTCATGAAGACTAGGAAACAATTTCCAGCACCCACATAGTCACAATTGCTTGATCCATGGGACCCAACATCCTCTGAACTTCATGGTCACCTGTGTTCACATGGTCTATATTCATATAGGAACACACACATGCATATAAGTGAAATTTTAAAAACTCTAAAGGAGCCATGATTTGATGAAGTAAATATATTTTGTTTTCCTTTGACTGTTTCCAAAGAGTAATACAAACTTCTACAGGTCCAACTTGAAGTGTGTTGTTTTACAAAGAAAGAAAGTGATAGCTTTGCTTCTCCATGTCTTCACTTGTGACAAAGTCCAATATATAAAAAAAAAGACAGATGAAAACAAAAGAATAGACACCATGTGAGTGTACGAGTGTGTGTGCATGTGTGTGTATGTGAATGTGTGTGTGTGTGTGTGTGTGTGCAGGTGTGTGTGTATGTGTGTGTGTATGTGTGTGTGTTTGTGTTGGAACTGGAAAAGTAAAAGTGTTGCTCTTGAGTTAGAGTCTCATGTCTGACTACTGAGAGAGGTCAGGGCAATTATTAGCTCCTTCAGGGGACAAGTCATTAGTAGAATTCTTTACATGCACCTTAAGGCTTGCTTCTACTGTTTCCTGGGCTGCTTGCTCAGTGACATACTTTAGAAAAGTGTAGATCTAGTATCTGGTCACACCTATGTTTAAAAAACTTGCCATGAATTTTCTTTATTCTGCTTAATAGGTCCCAGGAATAGAATTTGTGTGTGTGTGTGTGTGGGGGGGGATGTTGGGGATGGTAGGGCCGTAAACAAGCACATACCAGGCCCATTAGTAAAATGAGTCATGTTTTGAAATTCTCATTATTCATCTGCAATGGAGGTTAGGAAAGAGCTTCCACAGTTGTTACAGAAAACATTGGGCTAAATAGGTGGTGTGAGGAGCAGTGTTCATAATTTGAAGACAAGAGAGAGTTTGTTAAGAGCTCATTCACTCATGGCTTCAGCAGAACTTCTTGTGATAGGTTTACAGAAGGTATTTTGGCCATAGCTTGCAATTCACTGGTTTGAGGCACCCTGCCAGTTTCTTTCCCCTCAGGCAATGGGTAATAATATTCTGCTTGCATGTAGTAATATGGTTTTTCTTACCATGTAGCTTTTGTGTGACTTAATTTTGTAATGTTGTAAAACATTCTACTTTTATCCACCACATGAAAAACACCAGCTATTCCTGACTTCTAAACAAATTCTGACAAGTATAAACATACTCTATGAGGTGAGCTGACATGCAGTTTGCTCTAGTATTGAGATTTTGATCTATTAATATACCTCAAAGCTATATTTTCTGTTAGCATGCCCTTGAGCTTATAAATCTAAGTCCTAGTTTTAGGTGCTATGCTTGCATTTGAGGACAGAATATATTTTTTCTATTTGTTATGTTACTCTTTTGCTTGTTATAGTGATGCAATGGGAACAAACTCAAAAGTCATAACATCTTTGTAGATGTTGCTACACTATGGAAAGATAGCCAAACTTTACATAACAGGAAGTAGCTTAGGCAATTTCATCTTATTCATGTAGCAAATGGGCTGCTCCCATGTTTGTGTGGTTTTCTTTTGAAAGAGCCACGATTTATATTAACAACAGGGACTATGCAGTTCAATGCTCCACTTTCCTTATCCTGTGAGAACCTCAATTCAGATGCAGCTGAAAACTTGAATTCACCAAAGTTATGGATTTCAAGGTACCTCCAGTGAGAGTTATTTAGGGTTTATTAAAAGATGTTTACATGTGAAGTTAATAGGTGTTTGGGGTAAATGTAAGGCATACCCCAGCATGGAGGTGTGGGCTTCTCAAAGGAGTCACACTTCATGGTCTTTATAACAATCATATATAAGATTTTAGTCAGTTGTGAAGCCTTTTGCCTTCCCATAGTTGCTAAGTATTTTAAATGAGAAAATTGGTGGTTCCTGAGGTAACCTGACAGGATTGAGTTGATAAGATTAAACTGCAGGTCACAGAACTTATAGCAGAAGTTGGAGTATTTACACTATAAATGAAAGTAAGAGTCTGAGTTGTGAAATTTCCTAAAGTAAAAAAGAAAGTCTGGGGAAAAGTAGGGTCTTAGTTAAAGGTACTATGCTTAGGCTTTAAGCATGATTTAACAATATTTTTGTCTATATGTACTTCTATATAAAAGGAATATATATCTATCAATTACCTAGGATAACATACTTATGAAGCCAGACAGAAATAATAAAGTATAAGAATGAATCTGAAATTGATGATAGATAGATAGATAGATAGATAGATAGATGGATATAAATACAGCCAAACATTAGTTTGTTCCCTGTTCTAAGTAGGATCAACTATTTGATCTTCCTTCCTCTTCAGTTTCATGTGTTCCATGAGTTTATTGTGGGTATTCCATGCTCTTTGTCTTATATCCACTTATAAGTGAGTACATACCATTTATGGTCTTTTGTGAATGAATTACCTAACTCTGGATGATATCTTGGAGATCCATTCATTTGCCTGAGAATTTCATAAAGTTGTTGATTTAATAGCTGAGTCATATTTCATTGTGTAAATATACCATGTTTTCTGTACTCATTCCTCTGTTGAGGGACATCTGTGTTCTTTCCTGCTTCTGGCTATTATAAATATGGCTTCTATGAATATAGTGGAGCATGTGTCCTTGTTATATGTTGGAGCATTTTTATGCCCAGAAGTGGTATAGCTGTGTCCTCAGGTAGTACTGTGTCTAGTTTTCTGAGGAACTAACAGACTGATTTCCAGAGTGGTTGTACCAACTTGTAATCCCACCAGCAATGGAGGAGTGTTCCTCTTTCTCCATATCCTTGCCAGAAACTGCTGTCATCTGAGGTTTTGATCTTAGCCACTTTGATTGCTAAACACTGGAATCTCAGGGGCATTTTGATTGGTGTTTTCCTCATAACTAAGAATGTTAAACATCTCTTTAGATGACTCTCATCCATTCTGTATTCCTCAGTTGAGAATTCTTTGTTTAGCTCTGTACTCCATTTTTAATTGGGTTATTTGGTTCTCTGTAATTTAACTTCTTAAGTTCTTTGTATATATTAGATATTAGCCCAATATCCAGTGTGGATGTAGGATTGGTAAAGATCTTTTCTCAATGTGTTGGTTGCCATTTTGTCCTATTGACAGTGTCCTTTGCCTTACAGAAGCTTTGTAATTTTATGAGGTCCCATTTCTCGATTCGTGATTTTAGAGTATAAGCCTTTGGTGTTCTATTCAGGAAAATTTCCCCTGTGTCAATGTGTTTGAGGCTTTTCCCCACTTTCTCTTCTATTATATTCAATGTATCTGGTTTTCTGTAGAGGTCTGTGATCCACTTGGAATTGAGATTTGTACAAGGAAATAAGAATGGATCAATTTGTATTCTTCTACATGAAGACCTTCATTTGATCCAGCACCATTTGTTGAAAATGCTGTCCTTTTTTCCACTGGATGGTTTTAGCTTCTTTGTCAAAGATCAAGTGACCATGGTGTATGGCTTCATTTCTGGGCCTTCAATTCTATTTTATTGATATACCTGTTTGTCCCTGTACCAATACCACAGAGTTTTATCACTATTTCTCTGTAGTACATCTTGAGATCAGGAACATCCTCCAGATGTTCTTTTATTGTTGAGACTAGTTTTCACTCCCCTGGTTTTTTTTTTATTCCAAATGAATTTAAGAAATGCTCTTTCAATCTCTATGATTAATTGAGTTGGAATTTGTAATTTTGATGCAGATTGCATTGAATCTGCAGATTAGTTTTGACAAGATGTCCTACTCCATGATCTTTATAACAATCATATATAAGATTTAGTCAGTTGTGAAGCCTTTTGCCTTCCCATAGTTGCTAAGTATTTTAAATGAAAAATTACTATATTTTACCATTTTTCCAATATTAATCCTGCCAATCAATGAACAATGGAGAACGTTCCATCTTCTGAGATATTCTTCCATTTCTTTCAGAGATTTGAAATTCTTGTCAAATCGATCTTTCCCTTCTTTGGTTAGAGTCACACCAAGATATTTTATGTTGCTTGTGACTATTGTGAAGGGTGTCATTTTCCTAATTTCTTTCTCAGTCTATTTATTGTTTCAGTAGAGGAAGGCTCTGATTTGTTTAATTTTATTTTTATTTTTCAATAAATTAATTAATTTTTACACTTCATATTTTATTACCCCAACCCCAGTCCACAGTCCACCTGTTCCACATCACATACCTCTACCCAATTCCCTGTCTCCATGTGGATGTTCCCATCCCTATCCTACCTGACCTCTAAACTCCCTGAGGTCTCCAGTCTCTTGAGGCTTAGGTGCATCGTCTCTCAATGAACACAGACCCAGTATTCCTCTACTGTATGTGTGTTGGGAGTCTCATATCAGCTGGTGAATGCTGCCTGTTTGGTGGTCCAGTGTTTGAGATTTTGGGGGTCCAGGTTAATTGAGACAGCTGGTCTACCTAAAGAGTTCTCTTCAGCTTCTTTCAGTATTTCCTAATTCAAAAACAGGGGCATTGGTTGGGTACAATTATCTGTATCTGACTCTTTCAGCTGCTTGTTGGGTCTTTCGGAGGGCAGTCATGATAGGTCCCTTTTTGTGAGCACACCATAGCCTCAGTAATAGTGTCTGGCCTTGGTAATAGTGTCCGGCCTTGGGACCTCCCCTAGAGCTGGATCCCACTTTGGGCCTGTCATTGGACCTTCTTTTTCACAGGCTTCTCTCCATTTCCATCCCCTTTACCCAATTCCCTGTCTCCATGTGGATGTTCCCATCCCCATCCCACCTGACCTCTAAACTCCCTGAGGTCCCTTCTTTTTCACAGGCTCCTCTCCATTTCCATCCCCATAACTCTTTTGAACAGGAACAATAATGGGTCAGAGATGTGACTGTAGGATAGTCTCCGTCTACCTCATTTGATGCTCTGTCTTCCTGCTGGAGGTGAATACCCAAGATACAGTCCACAGAACTCACAAAGGTCAACAAGCTGAAGTGCCCAAGTGAGGACACCTCAGTCCCATTTGGGAGGGAGAAGAAAGCAATCACATGGGGGAAGGAAGTGGGGACCTGTGAGGGTAAATGGATGGGGAGGTATGGAGGAAGAGGGGAACCAAATCTGGTATCGGGTGAGGGAAAAGGACTGAAGCTATGAGGTCAACAGAAAGAATATAAACAGGCAGCAGTGGGAGATAGGGAGGTTAGAGTGACCCTCCAGAATGTACCAGAGACCTGTGAGATTTGAGTCCAGAGATTCTCAGGACTCAAAGGGAGGAACCTTACATGAAATGCCTGACAGTAGGGAGAGGGAACTTATAGATCCCACCTCTAGCAGGAAGACAGGACATCAAATTGAGATAATTTTATATCCAGCCACTTTGCTGAAGTTGTTTATCAGTTTTAGGAGTTCTCAGGTGGATTGTTTTGGGGTCACTTAAGTATACTATCATATCATCTGCAAATTGTGATATTTTTACTTCTTCCACTCCAATTTCTATACCTTTGACCTTGTTTTGTTTTCTAGTTGTTCTAGTTAAAACTTCAAGTAATATATTGAATAGATAGGGAGAATCTAATCCCTAATTTTAGTGGGATTGCTTGAAGTTTCTCTCCAATTACTTTGATGTTGTCTACTGTTTTGCTGTCTATTGCTTTTACTATGTTTTGGTATGGACCTTGAGTTCTTGATCTTTCCAACACTTTTAACGTGAAGAGATGTTGATTTTTTTCAAATGCTTTTTTAGAGGGTGGGAGGGACTTGGGAGAAAGAGAAGAGAATTAGGGGGTGGGGGAGAGGGGAAGAATCAGGTATATGCAGAGACGGAGGAGATATACAGAGGGTCAGGAAATTGAACAGAGGTGGGTACCAATGGGGGATGAGGAACTGTGTGTAGCAACCAGAAATTCCCAGATGTCAGGATATCAAGAGCTACCCAGGACCTCACAGGAATGGCATTAGCTGAAATACCCCACAGAGGAGAGGTAGATCCAGTTGACCATATCCAGAGGTTAGGCATGGTTCCCCAGTTGAGAGATGGGGCCACACAGGAAGATCCAAAATTTTAGCCCAGAATTTCTCCTAAAGGAAATACAGGAACAAAGAGTAGAGCAGAGAGTGAAGGAAAGGCCATCCAGGGAGTTCCCCACCTGGAGATCCATCCTACATGCAGACACCAAACCCAGATCCTATTGCTTATGCCAAAAGTGCTTGCTTACAGAATTCTGACACAGCTGTCTCCTGAGAGAGTATGTCAGATCCTGACTGACTTAGATGAGGATGCCCACAGCCAAGAATGGGACTGAGCACAGGGACCCCATTGGAGGAGTTAGGGGAAGGACTGAATGAAAAAGCTTTATCTGGCATCTATGGGATGGGAGGCCCTTGGTCCTGTAAAGTCTTGAGGCCCCAGTGTAGAGAAATGCTAGGGTGGTGAGGTGAGAGTGGGTAGATGGGTGGGGGAGCACCCTCACAGAAGCAGGGTAAGGTGGGGTGGGATAAGGGGCTTTCAGAGGGGAAATTGGGAAAGGGTATAACATTTGAAATGTACATAGATAAAGTATCCAATTACAAAAGAAAAAGGAAAAAATGAATGCTACCCAACTCAAAATGAAAGGTAGCTATTGTCATGATCAAATTTTGATAACTGATAGCTATCTTTTAAATCCCATGTTTGAGTGTTAGAATGGGTGAAATTTCAGTGTGTGTTGCTATAAAATTATAACTAGAATTAGTCTATTTTAAGCAGTTGGAGTGATGTGATAAAGAAATCAGATAAAGCTTCAAAACTCAAGTTTTAATAGCAATAGCAGTTCACACAATTAGGCTAACAATTGAATGAGCTGCATTTTTTGCAAACTCCCAGCTTTGTCTGCTCATGGGATAGCTTTATAACCTACTGTTTCACATCCTTGTTGATATCTTGACTTAGTTGAGCATCTGTTACTCCCATGAAATCAGACAGTGACTTCAATACCCTTGGCTTCTTCCATGCTTTCACAGCCTGATTGTGTTTGTTTAGTTACATAGATGGGAGACATTCTCCCTAATACTTTCTGCTATGTTTCTCATGTCTGTTTTATAAATGATGGGCATCTGTGAGGCCATTTTTCAAGTTCATCTATAGAGAGATAGACACTCACCATGATTCCATTTTCCTTCCCCCTTTCACTTTTTTTTAATCCCTTGACAAAAGTGTCAAATTCAAAGCCAGGGTTTATTCTGGAACACAACTGTGCAAGTAGGTGAATGATCAGGAAATAAAACTCTACTATCATGTGGACTTGTGTTCAGAGATAGATACTAACAGATGTGTTTTAGTATATGGCATCTGTATCATAGACACAAGCAGAGGATTTGATCTAAGGGATGTAGACTATCTCTATATACATGATTTCTGAATTAATAAGATCAAGAATTAATATCTATATAATATATATATTATATTGATATTTGAATAAACAGAAAGCACATAGAAGTTTTAAATCTCATATATATCAATGTAGTAGAAACGATGCTAACATTTATATATGCTTTACTTGATTTTAATAACTTAAATAAGTATGTAAATATTTTCAACAAAGTTCTACATAACTGAGGAAAGAAATTATTGAAGGTGCTTTCATTTGTTTTAAGCACAAACACTTCAAACTAAAGCAGCAGAAGCATGCAAAAGAATTAGGGTTAAGGTTTCATTTGATTGTCTAGTAAGGGCCCCTTGATGTCAATCTGTCTTGCTTTTTGCTGTATATGGACACAAGAAAGCTTGGAGTTTTGAAATTACTCCAGTGTTCTCTCCATAAAGAGAATCAGTGGTAGGTAGCTCCTTCTATAGCCACATGAGTGAGCACAGCCCTGAAGCACAAATTAAGTTACCTCAAATACCATATTCAAATGTAACAATACTGTGAGGATTTTTTTTTTGGGTATAAGACAAAAAGGTCATAGACCAAAACACTTCTCAAATCCATAGGTCACATTGAACAAGGAAGTCTATGCTGTTAGTTTCAGTGCGTTTGCACATTCTAAGAGGATTCATTTATTACTTATAAGAACATTAGGTCACACATACAAGAAAACAACTATTTATAGGAGAATCCCAAGATAATTTAGCTATGCAACTGAAGCATTTTAACTAGCAAGACTTATGAAATGTGTAATAATCATATAGACTGCCCCGTTTCCCAGGAAGTATTAGTTAACATGGAACATAGAAATTGAGAATATCATTGTAGTGGCTATTCCTGGTTGTCAACTTGATTACGTCTGAAATGAACTACAGTCCAGAATTATAAGGCTCACCTGTGGCCCTAATCTGAAGGCTGAGAGATACAAGTTTCTGACCTGAATCTTGACATGGAGACCTTGAGGAATAGCGGCTACGAATCCCATAGGATTAACATAGAAAGCTCTATGAGTTCAAGGTCATCTGTGTGTGCCACCACACCTTTAACCTGGGCCACACTTTTTGCTGGAGACCTATATAAGGACATTGGAAGAAGGACTCTCTGCTTCGCCTGCTTGCCTTGTGGGACTGAGCAATTGCTGGATCCTTGGACTTCCATTCACAGCTGCTGCTGTGACTGTTGTTGGGAGTTGATTGTTGGGAGTTGGACTACAAACTATATGTCATCAATAAATCCCTTTACTACATAGAGACTACCATAAGTTCTGTGACTCTAGAGAACCCTGACTAAGACAATCGTGATTGCATGAAAGATAACATTAAGACAAATAAATATTTCTAATGTCTCTAAATACCAGGAAAAGTACGTGAATATATTCAAATCAATAAAAATGACTATTTCAGAGGGTAAAAAACAAGGAGTAGATTCTCTTGCTACCTCTCTTCCCACTTTCATCAGACTTGTGGAACTCCTAAACCATACAACTTAGCTTCCCTTCCCCACATATCCTTCCTTCCCCCTAATTCTTCTGTGGAAGTTTGCTGTCCCTGACGGATCAAAATTCTTCCTCAACATATTTTCCTACTTTCATCAAATCTGTGGATCCTGAACCAAACAGACCTACAGATCCTTACCATACAGCTGAAGGATACTCATCAGCAGTCTACCACACTGAGACCATCAAGGATCTCTGACTAATAAATGTCCTCCCAATCAATATCCGCTATAAGAGGAACATCCAGGGATCAAAGCCATCCAGTTAGCTAAAGGCCCTCAAAATAACATAATCAACAAAATGTAGGACAATATGACATCTTCAAAGCACAGCTATCCTACTACAGCAAGCTCTGGATATCCTAACACAACTGAAACACAATAAAATGACCATAAATCCAGTTCTATAAAAATAAAAGAGGCATTCAAAGAGGAAACAATATATCCCTTAAGGAAATACAGGAAAATAAAATTAAATGGGTAAAGGAAATAAAACTGTTCAAGACCTAAAACAAAAATAGAGATCATCAGCAGTGTGGCTGCAAACCTTTAGACATACCTGTTCTGTGATGGAGAATCAGTCAGACCCCATTTGACACTCTGAAGATGAATAAGCTCAAAAAGTACTCATTTTTCTTATAGCTTAAGAGTTGATCTACAACTAGGAGGGACAGCAGATCCACAGCCCTCTGTGTACCCTTCCCACAAGTAAAGAGCTTGTCTCCAGGAGTGCTCTGACCCTGGGACTCAAGAGGGATAGCAGATTCACAACCCTCTGTGCACCTTTCCTGCAGTCAGTACAGCTTGTCTCCAGGGAGTGTTCTGACCCTGGGACTCAGGCAAGACTGCCTCTTTCTCTCCCTTGACTTAATTTTTTTTATTTAGATATTTCTTTATTTAAATGTCATACAATATCTCCTTTCCCAATTTCCCCTCAAAAACAAAACAAAACAAAACAAAAACAAAAACAAAAAATACCCAAAAAACAAAACAAAACAAAAACCCAAAAAACAAGAACAAAC
>JADRCD010215666.1:0-20366 GCA_019843815.1 Montemys delectorum
GGTTTTCCCAGATGCCAGGGTATATCAAGCAAATAAAATTTTGTCCTGGACAATTTTTTTTGAAGTGGAGGTTTTAAAGTTGGTATAGATCCCAAAAGTCTAATTCAGCCCAGTGAGAAATAGAGCAGGATTTTTAACCCTTGAGTAAATTAACTCCTAGTCTTGCTATTGTTACTAGGTTCTTAACATACACTTCCCAGTGCTGATGGTTCCAGCATTAATGTATATCTATGGGACCTTAGTGGGTAGTATAATATCAAGCAATAAGTTGTAAGTTTTTGATCCAGGAGAACCTGTGAACTCCCCAGACAGTCATTAGGACTTTCAACAAATTTTCACAGAATTTTTATTCTTCTTCCCAGATCTTTTGTTTTCACCTAAAGATACAGAAAGTTATTAGAACTAAATATCATCTTTCCATATATATCTTTACATTTGACATGAGCTAGATTACTTTGGTAAGAATTTAAAAACTCTGACCAGATTGTTCTGTGAGTCTGTGTTAGTTAGGGTTTCTATTCCTGTGAATGAAACATTGTGACCACAGAAAGACTTAAAAAGGGAAACTTTTCATTAGGACCAAGCTTCCAAGTTTAGAAGTTTAGTCCATTATCATCATTTCTGGAAGCATGGCAGCATGTAACCAATTTTGTTGCTGAAGAGGTAGCTGAGAATTCTACAGCTGGATCCACAGATGAAAAGCAGGAAGAAAAGGGAACCACTAGGCCTGGCTTGAGAATCTGAGACCACAAA
This sequence comes from Montemys delectorum, assembly GCA_019843815.1. Classification (NCBI taxonomy): domain Eukaryota; kingdom Metazoa; phylum Chordata; class Mammalia; order Rodentia; family Muridae; genus Montemys; species Montemys delectorum. Next base: position 754 of record JADRCD010215666.1, read on the forward strand.
GCCCACCCTCAGTGACACATTTTCTTCAAGAGGGCCACAGCTCCTAATTGTGCACATTCCATATGAGCCCATGGAGACCATTTTTTTTTTTTCAAATGACTACAAATGCCTTTTCTTGGTTGATGTTTGATGTGGATGGGAACAGTTTACAGTGTGCAGTGGTACACCTGGGCTTGTGGTATTGACTGCTAGAAGAAGGTAGGCTGACCAAATTGAGAGATGCAAGCAAGTATTTACCATATCTCCATGGTCTCTGCATCAGTTTGTGCTTTCAAGTACCTGCCCTATTTGAACTCCTCCCTTGACTTTTCTCCTTGATGGGCAACCTAGAAGTGCAAAATAAAATAAACCCTTTCTCAAGTTGTTTATCCCCATGGTGTTTTATCAGAACTATCCGAATCCAAACTAAAACTTAAATTGGTGCCAGAGAGTAGACTATTGTTATGACAAACTTGACTCTGCTCTGTGGAGGATTGTAAAAGTACTTCTGAGTTTTGCCTGGGAAAGCTGTTGAATATTCAGAGATCACGGGGCTGTTCGGTGGAAGCTTGGAAGAGAAGAGTGTTGAAAGAAAGGTAAGTCAGACAATTGAAACCTGGCTTATGAAGTTTTCAGATGGAAAGTTTAAGTGACTGTCAAAGGATCTACAAGGGCTGTTTGTGTAATATTTTGAATGAAGACTCTGCTGTTCTGGTCAGCTGTGGCTGTAGAGTCAACTGTGATTAATAGTGGACAAAGTGAATCATTCATCTTGCTGGACAATGGATATTGTTCAGCCAGGGCAAGAAAATCAGCTATGATTGATTAGAGAAGAATCACTGAGATGAATTCTTCTGGGAAGCACTTCCTCTGGGTCAGCACTCCGAAGCTGTCATCTGGAGCAGGACAAGATTGTATCTCATGTTGAGAGATGAACTTCTTGATAGCTAAGAGTCAATCAGGTGGTACTGGCTTTGAAGACATGAAGGGGACATGAAGAACAGCTGAGGTGTGGCACTGTGTGGCAGGGCTGGAGTTCCTGAAGAAAGTCTGGAAGAGGGCATTGGTGGAGGTACAGCCTCAGCTGCAGTAGAAGCTCCAAGATGGGAGAAACCTGAGGAATAATGTGGCAGGACTAGTGTCCCGAAGAATGACCCAGAAAAGCAACTCGTGGAAGTACAGTCCAGTTGCAGCAGGAAACCAGAACACTTTGGAAATGTCAGTACACTGGATATGCTAATGACAGCAGCAGCTATGGAGAGGTTCAAGCCTGAGCCTAAGAGACAAGTGGTATAAGACAATCCGTGTACATAAAGGGTAAAGCTGGAGAAGTGACTGAGCTCTTTGGAAGAATTCTCAGTCCCGGACACTGAGAATTGAGTTTTGATTCTGCTTTGTTCACACTGTGGAAATAATGCCATGCTTATTTCCTTCTGGAGTTATAGCCATTGGAGCTTTACAGAGACGCTTTTATTAAAGAAAGTGAACTTTAAAAAAAAAAAGTACTTGAAGTTGTACAGGCTGTGAGCTTGTAAAACTTGGGATGTTTTATATTGTTATATTGCTATTAATATGAAACCCAAGGATGAACCAAAAGGTTTCATTATAAAAATGTGTATCAACTTAACAACAGGCTAATTGTTCTCAATCATTATGTCAACCTGATTCAAGTTAAAGTCATTCATGAAGAGAAGCTTCAATTTAGAAAAAAAGCTCCACCTCTAGTTTGGCTTGAATGCAACCCTGTGATACCCTTTCGTGATTGATATTTGAGGTGCAAGGGATAAGCTCACTGTGGGCAGTGTCAGCTCTATGCTGGTAGTCCTGAGTGCTATAAAAATGCAAACTAGGAAAGTCACAAGGAGCAAAACAGAAAGTAACACTCTTTCAAGGCTTCTGCTTCAGTCCCTACCTCTAGGTTCCCATGTTAACTTCTCCAGATAATAAATACAAAAGGAAATAACCTTTTTCTGTCTAAGGCAATTATTCCCTGATTTCTGATCACAACAATAGATACCTAACTACAACAAAATAGGAAGTTTGGGATCACTGGAAGTTTTACTCTTTATATGTCATGCATGACTATCTATCTATCTATCTATCTATCTATCTATCTATTGATTCATAGGAAGGGGTATTGGTATTTTATTATGGTAAATAATCTGCAACCCAAACATAAGGCATTTTTTTCATATTTTTCCCTTTTTTATTGGATATTTTATTTATTTACATTTCAAATGTTATCTCCTTTCTCTGTTTGCATGCTTCTACATGCTGACCTCCATTTGAACCAGCACCATTTGTTGAAAATGCTATCTTTTTTCAACTGGATGGTTTTAGCCCCTTTGTCAAACATCAAGTGACCATAGGTCTGTGGGTCCATTTCTGGGTCTTCAATTTTGTTCCATTGATTTACCTGCCTGTCACTGTACCAATACCATGCAGTTTTTATCACTATTGCTCTACAATACAGCTTGAGGTCAGGGATGCTGATTCCCCCAGAAGATTTTTATTGTTGAGAATAGTTTTCACTATCCTGGCTTTTTTGTTATTTCAAATAAATTTCCAAATTGCTCTTTCTAACTCTATGAAGAATTGAGTTGGAATTTTGATGGGGATTGCATTGAATCTGTAGATGGCTTTTGGCAAGATGTTCATTTTTACTATATTAATCCTGCTAATCCATGAAGATGGGAGATCTTTCCATCTTCTGAGATCCTGGATTTCTTTCTTCAGAAACTTGAAGTTCTTTTCATACAGATTTTCACTTGCTTGGTTAAAGTCACACTAATGTATTTACTATTATTTGTGACTATCATGAAAGGTGTCGTTTCCCTAATTTCTTTCTCAGCCTGTTTATCCTTTGAGTAGAGGAAGGCTACTGATTTGTTTGAGTTAATTTTATATCTAGCCATGACAAGGTTGCCCACTCTCTCCCTACCTATTCAATATAGTACTCGAAGTCCTAGCCAGAGCAATTTGACAACAAAAGAAGGTCAAAGGGATACAAATTGGAAAGGAAGAATTCAAACTACCACTATTTGCATATGGTATGATAGTATGCTTAAGTGACCCCAAAAATTCCACCAGAGAACTCCTAAACCTGATAAACATACAGCATCTTAAAATATTCCCCTTCATTATTAGAAAATAGATCCTTCTATGGGATCACCCTCTTCCTTAGCTTCTTCCAGCCCTTTCCCACTTCAATCACAGAGGTCCCTGGTTTCAGTAAGTATCTATGTCTGACTCTTTCACCTCCCTGTTGGGCCATTCAAAGGATAGCCATGATAGGCTCCTGTCTGTAAGCACAGCACAGCATCAGTAACCCATATCAAGCTTTTGTCTCCCCCAAAGCTGGATCCTACTTTGGGCCAATCACCGAAACTTTCCTCCTCCAATCTCTACACCACCTCCATCCCTGCAGTTCTTTTAGACAGAAAAAAACTTTAGGTAAGAGCTCTTGACTGTGGGATGGCAACCCTGTTCCTCCACTTGGTGCCCTATCTTTCCACTGGAGTTAGACTCCATAAGCTCTGTCTCCCCACTGTTGGGCATTTCATCCAAGGTCCCTCTCTTTGAGTCCTAAGTGTCTCTCACCTCCCAGGTCTCTGGTACATTCTAGAGGCACATCTTACCTACCGAGGTTGCCTGTTTCCATTCTTTTAGTTGTTGGCAATAGACATTATTTCCTTTCTTATGCTTAAGTCCTAATCACTTCTGCTTGGCCTCTGGTTAACCAGAGGATGCCATAGGTTCAGAACTGAAAGAAGGATAGTTGAATCTGGTGTCCCCATGTGATGATCAGGCCACACGTAGGAACCCGCCCAGCATTCCCAAGAGCTCCAGAGAAAAAGAAAATGGTGGTGGAATAAAAAGAGCAAATATCATGTGATCTGTTGTGTTTGTTAAGAAAAAGAAAGAACACTGAAAAAAATTTAAATGCAGCCTCTGGTTGACTGTTCATCAACAAATCTAAGGAAAAGATCTTTGTACAGAGGATACCTGCTGATTTCCAGGTTCTTATGTGATTAGAGCAAAGAACTGAACCAAGTATACATGATAGGAATACAGACATTGGGTTAAAGATTTGGAAAGCATTCCTGAGAATAGAAGTGGTTTAAAGAGCTTAGAATACCCAAGGCTCAATAGCCATGTGCACAGGAGTCCCACACTTATCTATGCTGTCTCCACAGCATCTGCCTTCTCTTTCATTAGGAAGTGGGAGTACTTCCTACTTCTGGCTGGTTGGTTCCCTTAGTTGATCTGAGTTTGGAAGAGTTTCTAGTTTTCCTGACCAACTGGCTCCTTTCATATGTAGATCTTGAGTCTTCTTTCTGGGTACTCAACATTGCACTAGGCTTTCAGAGAGATACACTCAGAAAATTCCTATGCCCTCAAAATCTTATACTCTTATTTAATTCGTATGTGTATTCTGTTAGGAACGAAGGGGGATTTTTGTAGTTTCCTGTGCCCAGCTGTCATTTTGTTGTTAAATCTTTGTTGTTTTATTTGGTTTTGTTCTGAAAGTCTCAAGACTTTTCCTTTTTATGTATATTTAACTGTTTTCTGTTGGCTTGTTGTTTGATTTTGAGACAGTCTGCATCCCATGCTGGCCTGGAATTCCCAATCCTTCTGTGTCTGATTGAACCTGTGTGACAGTCTGAGGGCAAGGGGCTTTCTGCTCAGCCCCTATAGTTAGTTCGTCTTGCTCTCAAGATGCTGCATGGATCTTCCACTTTTCTTTCAATGTCTAACACTTCCTTTCATGCAGCTTAGATGTACCATTGAGAATTCCACCCAAGGCAGCTTGAATCATGCATCTTACTTCGTGAATTCTTTTTACAAAGCCTCAAAATCATTTTATTACATGAAATGTATCGCTTCACGATAAAATAGGAACCTTCAGATAATTTTTGTGCAATGGTCTTTATATTTTTAGATATATAAACTCATTTTCAAAGTGATTACAAAGAGGTTTGCAAAGCCACACATATTCTTATGAATCTACTTTTATATTCTCTCTTTTTGTGTCCTACCCCACACATGCATACATGTACAACTTACTATCCACTGATTTGATTGCCTTACTCATTAATGAATTGCTGCATATAACTCTAGACTCAGAAAACAGGGCTGAATAACAGGAAGGCAATAAAGAATGTTTATAGTCAGATGGCAGAACTCATTTGGGACTTCATGAATATCCTGATTAAATAATAGATATATTATAAGTAGGTAGCTAGCTGGATAATAAATATTTTGATCATATATTTAGCCTACTTATCTTATTCTTGAATATTTACTTTGTAAAATGCTTTCTCCTCATGATAATATGAGCCTTTCATGAATCTAGGTATACCATTTAGTGGTTTCTTCATTTATGTAACCATTCTACAATGGTCTAAGTTCCTTTCCTTTTGCCCTAGTAGGTGACATCCATCTATCAGAGATAATCTTGTCTGCAAATGGATCATTCTTTATTGACAGCACTCTTGCTTATGGTTAGTGGACTTAAGAGCATAACAAGGGGTACTGTACTTTGTACTTGAATCTCCCATTGAAGGGAAAATACAATAGACATAGCAAGTAGAGTCATGGTAGAAACATATTGGATTAGGTAGAGGGGAGAATTGAGAGAGAGAGAGAGAGAGAGAGAGAGAGAGAGAGAGAGAGAGAGAGTACTGGGAGAGACAACTAGAATTGGGGAACATCTCAGGGAAAAGCTTGAAACCTAGTATAATGGAAACTCCTAGGAATTTACAAGGGTGACTCCTCATAAATAATGGATAGATATTGTTAGATAAGACTCCCAACAATGGAGGATACAGAGCATGAACTGGCCATCTTCTGTAACCAGGCAAGACTTACAGTGGCCACATAACTTTCAACCCACAATTTTCCTTCCTACCAGATTTGCTGTAGTAAACATGGCACAGAAATTGTGGAAGTAGCCAACCAATGGCTGGAACAGCTTGAGGCTTACGCCAGGAGAGGGAGCTCACATCTGAGGACTTTGCCTGGAGGAAAAAGAACCAGAGGGAGGATAGCCAAGAAACCTAGGATAGAATCAAGCCAAAATAACAAAAGAAAAGGTTATATTCTGCTAGACAGGAGCCTAGCATAATAATCATCATCAGAGAGGCTTCATCCAAGATCTGATGAAAACAGATGCAGACACCCACAGCCAGAGTCTTAAGAGTGGGGAGGATTGGAGGAGCCAGGGTAGGGGTGGAGTCAAAGATACCACAAGAAAACATACAGAATCAATTAACTCACTCTTTCAGGCAGAGACGAACCAAAAACCAGGAAACCTGGATAGGAACTACCTAGGCCCTCTGAATATAGTTTATAGTTGTTTAGTTTCATCTTCTTTTGGGCCTCCTAATAGTGGGAGCAGGAACTGTCTCTGACTCTGTTACCTGCTTCAGGATCCTTTCTTTCTACTGGGTTGCCATGTCCAGACTTAATAAGAGGAGAAATGTCTATTCTTACTGTAACTTGATATGTAGTGTTTGGTTGATATCCATCCATAGAAGGCCTGTCTTTTCCTGAAGAAAAACAGGTGAGTAGGTGGGGGTATGGGGGAGATCAGAAGAAAGAGACTCAAGAAGAGGAGCAGGAACAAACTATGACTGATATGTAATAAACAACAACCCCAAAAGAATAGCCACCGAAAATTCAGAGCTTTGATAAACTTGATTTTTAAAAGCTCAGCTCTGGAAAACTTCTTTATGGCCAAACCTGAGTAGGTTGGTCTGCATTATGTACTTGAATGCAAGAGTTCTATCAAAGTGTAGCAGAGGCTCCATCTAAAGTAAATACCTTTAACTTTGATCTCTTTCAGTCTTTCTCTACCCCAAGTCCTCTCTGTCAAGTACGACATAATGGCCAACATGGCTGTATGACAAAGTTTCAGCTGTGAGAATGCCTTCAACATGAATAATGCTTCTCTGGTTTCTAGTATACAGATGGAGTTGCTTTTGCTTGTATGCTTGTCTGTTTTCCCTTTTTTATATACCATATTTGTCCTCAAATATAACTTTGGTAGAAAATTTCTAGGAAAGGTATTGAGGGCATTCCTAGAGAAGGAAATGGCTCTTCTTATGTCTACTAGGAACAAACTCCTCTGGTTCTGGCCATCCAAACAGTCAAGTCAGGCATAATGGGACGAGAGATTCTGGATGTGGAGGCTGACTGACTTAATTGTTCTCTTGGAAATTTTAGCTGACTTGTGTTGATTAAGTTGTATCAGGAAATATTTGAAGCAGGAAATGTTTTCGAGATACCCAAAGTTTTCGTAATTAAGAGAATTGAAAACCTCTAGGAAAAAGGAATAAGGGACCTGAGTCACAAAGGACAGGGATGTTCATAGAAAATACAGGGACAAAATAGAGGAAGATGAAGTTGGGTCTAATGGATTAGTAAGCAATGGTGAGAACCCCCATGAGAGGAGATCTCTAGTAATAGGAAGTTTGATCCAGAAATATTATTAGGGATAGAAGAACTTGGACCCCTCAGTGGGGGTGTTGGATTAGTCAACTTACCTTTCAGGAAACATAGAGCATAGTGATCTGACCCCCTGACTAAGGAAAAAAGTTTGAAAAGTATTATAGAAATAGACATTTGGATAAGCTTAATAAAGAGATTTTCCAAGACAAGTTAAAAATATTAATAGTATCCTGACCTGTTTTAGTACCTTTCTGTTCTCATGCTAATGCTGTAACCTCGAGTTTATGCTCAGATGACCTGTGATTTGGAGGTTTATCTGAGTGTTAAAAGTTAATGTGTAACTTGTTTAGCATACACTGAACTGTGACTTTGTGCATTGTGCTTTCTGGTGACATAGTTTCATGGAGTTTTTCAGGAAGAACAATGGGCTTAAGGAAAATAATGAAAAGGCTTTTGGTTATGTATTATTGTATAACAAGGAAATGTGCAACCAGTAAAAAATTGAGGTGAATTCAGAGGTGTTGCGGGAAATATTAAAAATGATCACCCCTCAAACTTTCCTGCCCTGCCGGATGACATTCTAGCTCTGGTGCAGGTACTGACCAGTCACATCACTGTGTCCTGGTGGGGTTCTGCTATTCTTTCCCAGCTAGTAAGATTATCTTGCTTCCATGCAACGCCCCACACACCCCACAATCAGTCATCTAGTGCCTAGTTACCCGGTAGAAACATGACTCTTAGGGTTAATTATCCAATCAGGTTTAGATATCAATAAGGTCACAATTTACAAAATACCAGTACAATAATTTCAGAGCCAAATGATAAAGATAATACTTTAACCCAATTATTCTAACCTTGTGAAAGCCTTAGCTACTTGTGGCTGTTTAAAACCATGTGGGGTCTGGATCAACTTCCTGTTCATCTGCCTCCATGTTGATTTCTCTCCTGCTTCTCTGACCTCCGACCTCCCTCATCCTAAACTTCTAGCTCTGCCTCCCTATTCCTGTACAATCACAGACCTGTCAGTGCCCTAATGTGATTGGACAGAGAAAATATTGCAACACAGAGGGAAAAATGAGAGAGAAAGAGGGAGAGGGAGAGAGAAAGAGAGAGAGAGAGAGAGAGAGAAAGAGAGAGAGAGAGAGAGCAAGTTGTCACTAAATACAGGTTTAGAACCATGAGTCACCTGTCAGCTTAGTACTCTGGTGTCTAAATTTGCTCATTCCAGAACTTGTAATTACATCATTCTTTCAATAGAATAACATATCTATTCCAGAATTTTTAACAGATGCGTACAATGTCATGTTTTTAGTACCCTGGTGTCTAATAATTATTTCTAATAATAAATAATTATTATTTATTGGATATTTCTTTACAGATAAATATCAAACATCTTGTGGGGTTATAGATCTGTTGCTCAGAAGACTGAGAGCTAAACAATAAGTCACACAAGTGCTTGAAACTGACCCACATTAGTCAGTCTATATTACTATCAGGATACTTAAAATATCTTTGTTAATAAACATCTATCATGTACTTTACTCTATAGACGCGAATAAATTTGCTTTAGTATTCTTCGTTGCTTTGCATTCTATTTTTATAACCAGGTTTTGTATGGGAGAAGGACAAATCTGCTGCTCTAGGCATAGGTAATCTCAAAGAAAGCACAGTTAATGGTGTGGACCCCAAAGATGACAGCAAATTACTACTCCTTTTCCTTTGATGACTTGAATATGAATGTTACCTGGCTGAATGATAGTCAGTAAAATACAGTGGCCCCTGATCTTTTAATATTTAAATAAAATGAATGTTTGTCACTTTCCAAGTGACTACAATGTAAAGCACTATGCTTTTCTTCCTCTCCTGTGCTGAAAATGTGTGATTTCCCAGGATTATAGTGCAAACTTGCCATAGGTTGAAAAGGAAATTTGTTGTTCTAATGACAGGCTGATAAGTAGAATTATTACCACACCACAACAAGTTACAAACACATACAAATGTTATAAAAAATACCATTACTCTGTTCTTTCAAATAAAAAAAATCATTAAAATAAATGTTAATATAAAATATAACATTTTCCCATTGTAGCATTCTCAAATCAAATGAAACTTACACATAGTTAAAAGGTTTGTTTTCAAATTTATTTCTCAAAAATAGATAGTGAGGAACAGGAGAGTTGCCCATGTTTTTCTAGAAAAAAATCTCACTCCTGTTCTATCAACAATCAACCTGAATTAAAAATTTCCAGTCACATGTAAGAAAGGGCATGAAGGTGGGAGCAAGACTTCATGAAAAGATAAAGACACTTTTCAGTGGAAAAAACAGGAGTATGAGAGTGGACAGTGTGGGTACATACCAAGATATTTCATGACTAAGTGTATGAAAGTGTGGCCAGTGTATGTGCATATGACTATATATAATTCATTATCTATGAGAGGCCAGTCTTAGGTTCAGACTCCCTTTAGAGAACATGACCTAAAGTTGAGCTCACGTTAACCAACAAGCCAGCACCTACACCAGTTTCCAGGTTACTCCCCAACAAACCAGCACTAATACACAGGTTTCTCTAACAAGCCTGCCCCTGGCACTTCACTTCCTAACAACCACCAGTCTGGAGAAAAGCAGGAATTAAGTGTATAGTTTGGCTCCCAGTTTTAAAGGGCAAGGATATCCCATAATAGTCACCAATCTTATGAGTGCTGAGCCTTCCTTGCTTGTTTGCTTGCCTCTCTATATAAATACTTGCTTGAAGCTGAGCTCCAGGTTTCACCTTCCAATCCTGCTGTGTTTGGATCAGCAGTGAGCAGAAGTTCTAGCTTGACTAAAAAGACCCTAGTGTGATTGCATTGGAATTGGCTTCTCAGTGGTCTTTTGGGAGCTTTGAAAAGTCACAACAAAGTACATATATGGAATTGTCAAACAACAAATAATTTAACTAATTGGAGTGGACATAAAATTTTCATATAACAGCATTACAAAAAAACTTGGATCACAATAAATATAACTAAAAATATCATTTATTCTGGTAATTTGAAGCATTAACACAAGGCACATTCATAGATCTATGCCACACACAGGGTATGAGTGGAGCCTTTGCCTTCTGCTTGTGCTACATATATATGGTAAATGCCACAAAGAATGCAGTTTTTTTGTTTTTTTGTTTTTTTGCAAAATCCTTATTTAATGAAAAGATTGACCTCACTTAAAAATAGGGTAAATCAATAAAAATATTTATTGGTTTAATAAAGAATAATATAATGTTAAAGTGGCAAAGGAAAGACTAGTTCATGATTGTGCATGCAATAACTAAGATGAATTCTAGTTCTTGGAAAGATCACTTTCACAAATATTCCTCCTTTGAAGGAAATACAGTGTATTTTAAAAAAAAATCAAAGTAATGATATTTATATGATAATAGAACTGTTTTAAATATCCAGTAGGAATTAACAGTTGTCTTTTCTTGGCTTCCTGGTTTTTGTAGGCACATGGGAAGTTAAATACTTAAGAGAAGCATTATAGCCACAGCTTCTGTTCACATGAAAGGAAATGTTTTGTTTTCAGGAAAAAAATTATAAGACAATAAATATTTTTCAAGAAAAACGTCTTGCAATTTTATCAAGCTTATCAAGATGAGACTGAAAAATTTAAATGCATTGCTGAATAGAGAAGAAAAATGAAGTATAAATGATGAATGAGGTTTATGAATTTTCAAAGAGAGTGCAGTACAAGATTAATTTCAAAGCCACTATAGGTCAGGCCAGTTTTATGTTTTGACAGGAAGAAAATGATCAGACATTGGTCCTCTTACTCTCTGAGACCTCAGCTTTGCCAGCTTTCCTTAAGAGGGATGAGGGAAGGAGTGTAGAGGTTCTTCAGATAGCTTTGCTCTTTGTTGTATTGCTTAATACTTATGTATAAATACTAATAGAATGACAGCTATGAACAATAATAAAAAGAGCAGATGAAAAATGTGTTAATTGTAATAAAGACTGATGAAATTACTGAGTTTCAATAATGTGTATGTTTTTAGAAGTCAATTCAATTATTTTATTTGTTTCTTACACTATTCTCTAACCAGTCATTTTTAAGAATCAGGCTTCAGCTGGGCAGTGCTGGCACATGCCTTTAAAATCCCAGCACTTGAGAGACAGAGGCAGGCAGATTTCTGAGATTAAGACCAGCCTGGTCTACATAGTGCTCCAGGACTGCCAGTGCTATACAGAGAAACTCAGTCTTGAAAAACAAAACCAACCAACGAACCAACCAACCAACCAAACAACAACAACAAAGGATCAGGGCTCAATGCGTTGCCCCAATAATTTGAAAATAATTCAATTAAATTTGGTTTACTGTTATTGAAACCACATCTGAACATTGTGTTTTTTTCCTTGGCTATTGGTAAGGTTGACTTAGTTCTCCTAAAACCATTTTTATTTTTTATTTACAATGAATATACAACCAATTAGGAATCTGCAAAAATGCCAGGAATGTCAAACTTTAGAAAGATAAAAGTGAGAAGGTCTCCAAATTAATAGACATGCAAACCTCTTAGCTGATTGAAGTCAGACACTAACTGAAGATAAAATTCAGGCAATCTGAAGAAGTTCTTTAGTCTTTTTCTATACACTGAAAGACCAGCCATGAAGAGACAATTGAACATCCAGAACAACAGATTGTCTTCATCCCTGCTTTGTGATCAATTTCTTAGTGATAAATGCTCTACTGCAAGGCTCACTACTGATTGTTACTATGAAGTAGGTACTGTCTTATGCCAGCTGTGCTTGTTCAACCTTAGAATCTTGAGAGATAAGTCCTATTACCCCACTTTCCTTCACAAGTAGGTAAACTGAGGTTAGGGAAAATCAAGTCAATGGCTTCAATCATGAGTTTATTACTCAATACTATATATGAGATATATATTATATATTCATTGAAAAGCTCATAAACTTAAAATCCTACTAGAAGGGGTAAACATTGCTGATATATGTAAATTACTCTTACAACAATCTAAAATGTAGAATGAGAATATGTCAAAACTGGATAGTGGAAGGAGAAATTGAATCCCAGTGTATGATGTTTTGGAAATGATTCATACACTTTATTTTATGAAACTTTTAAGAAAAATCAAAATGTGTTACAAATATGGCTGTTCATATTTAAATATTTTACAATTAGGTTATAAGAAAAACCTACAGAATAAACCGACTTTCGTCTATAGCAGAACTCTGAAGCCAAGAGAAGACCTAATAAATAAAACTATACCACACAGTTCATGATCAAATTAATCAGCCAAGATAGTGACCTTTAAAAGTATTACTGCCATATCAATATCTTCATGGAGTCTGTGGCTCTCTTTATGGTGTTTATAACTTCTCATGTTACCAGCCCACCTCAGAAGATGCTATTACTAAGACTATGATATATTAATTGCACTATTCTGCCCTGCCCCTTTATCACTCTCTGTCTCTGTCTCTGTCTCTCTCTCTGTCTCTGTCTCTGTCTCTCTCTCTCTCTCTCTCTCTCTCTCTCACACACACACACACACACACACACACACACAGAGACAAATGTGCAAGCAAACACACTTTTGGTTTCTGTGAACAGCCATAGAAAATTATAAAGAATCCCTATCAAAGGGCTTGTTTTTACTAATTGAATAGCACAGAAAGTGTGGTATAGGTAAGAAATGGATTTTATTCTATAGAAAATGTTTACAGAGTTTTATGAGGAAAGAAATTCCTTACAGACTTTGCATTGATCCCAACTTGTATTCAGAAGTAAATAAATAAAAAAAAATCCCAAACCAAACATATGTTAACAGCCTATATTAACATGGTGTCTCTAACACTCACTTTTGTTGTTAAATTATCGCTTTCAGTGATGCTACTTTCAATAAATGCTGTTTTATTTAACTAACACATCACATACACAAAACACACACATAAATCTCTGTCAGTGGCATGGAAGAGTACATACATAGTTTAATATTAAATCTATGCATCAAGTTTAGGTTGTAAAGGCTTATTGCATGGGAGGTCCAAAATATAGAAGTTTAATTACATAGTTCTTTTAAAGAAAACTTACACTGACTGTGTTACAAGTGAGCCCTTCTAAAGTTGACACTAACCGGTTGTTAGCTGTGTATTAACCTCATAAGATATCAAAGACTTAATGTGTCTTATTGACTGCACTGTCACTGCCATAACCAGGCACTAAAGGGATGGGAGAGAATGACCTGTGTCCTGCCAGAGGTCGCATACTCTGGGCGGTGGATGCAGGTGTTTGTCCATGTGCCCCACTCTGCTGGGTGGGTGTACGTATTCCAGTCCTCTGGGAGCAAGAGGGGATAGTTGCAGGGGATGGGGGACAGTCCCTGGGCATCACAGAGGCCAAAGATGCAGGTTCTAGCCCCGGGGCATTGCAAGCAACACTGGACACCCTGGAGGAGCTGAGAACATATTGGGGACCCCAGAGCAGAGTAGCATAGTCTGCTCTGGTGTTGAAGGAAAAGAGGGGTTGGGAGGGCAGTGGAAGTGGCCCCCGGTGGTTCAGGCACACGGGAATTCTCAGTTCGAAATTGGTGGCTGCAAACGCTGGGCCAACACTGCACATATAGTTGAAAGGAGGCAATGCATGGTCTTAAAATGTTTTATTATAGAAAGGAGAGAGCGAGAGAAGATAGGAAAGTAGAGGCCAGTCATGACCATGTGGAGAGAGGTGGAAGGGAGGAGGAGAAAGTATAGATAAGAAACGGTAAGAGGCTAAGAGGGAAAAGAGAGAGAAGAAGAGGGGGCAAACCACCCTTTATATGATGGGCCAGGCTACTTGGCTGTGGGGCAGGGCACACCTGGCAGTGGTCAGATGACTGTCTTTGTGGAATCCAGCCAGAATGCTGGGAGCTGGAGCATTGTCTAGTCACAGAATCATGGAGTGAGGGCTCATAATGCCAGCTATTTATGTTTGAGAACGTGTCTCCACTGTTCTGTCCCTTGTGGAATTTTCCACTGGGTCTCCGGAAGTCAAGACTCACTCAACGAAAACACAGACTTCTTTTCACAGTCCCACATTAATGCTTTAGTTATTGGAAGTTTTCTAAATATTTTTTAGTTCAAGTTTCTCAAGGAGTTTAATGAACTAAGCTAACATTCCAGGAAAATTTTATTCTATATGAAAAAAATTAGATATCATGATTCCCTGAAATAGTTCAGGAAAAAAAAAAAAGGGAAAACAAAAATTATGATGAGTTTGAAAACTATGAAGAAAAGGTCTCACCAGATTTGGCAGACCCATGCCAACTGATGGCCTCATCTCCTCACTTGAGAACCTAAGTGGAACCACTAACGTTTGCACTTGGTTTCAAGCCTTTCCCGTGATGCTAGTATGGTTGTATGATTGGCAGAACCTAATAAAAATACCCCTTTGAGTAAAGATTTGACCAAAAGTGAAAAGTAGACCTGAAGCATTTTTGAGTTGTTAAAAAAAAAAAAAAAAAAAAGGATGTTTTATCACTCATCTATTATGTTCTGTTCACCTAGATCATTTGATTCAAGTGAGATTTATAAAATGAGATTTTCCTTTAAAAAGCAAACCTTTCAGATTCACTAACCTTTCTTCCACAGTTTATTTTGAGAAACCGAATAATTTAACAATGAAGGCTAGCCGCAGACAGAAAACAGCCACTAATAAAAGGCACGTTATTTTCTTTCAAATTAATAAATTTGAAAAATTATTTTACATCCCAATTGCATCTTCCTCTCCCTCTACTCCTCCCAGTCCCTCCCTCTCACTTTCCCTCTCACCCATCCTCACATCCTGCCTTTATCCTCAGAAAAAAAGGAGGACTTCCATGGGTATTAAACCCCCTTAGCATATAAAGTTACAATAGGACTAGGCATATCTTCTAGGAAAGGTATCCAAGTTATGGGAAAGAGAACTAAAGGCAGAAACCAGTCAGAGGCAGCCCCTGCGTCTGCTGTTAGGAGCACTACATGAAAACCCAGCTGCACAAATGGTACATATGTGCCAAGGGGTTAAGTGTATCACATGAATGCTCTCTGGGGCTTCAGTCTCTGCGAGCCTCTATGAGCCTAGGTAAATTGATTCTGTAGGTTTTCTTGTGGTGTACTTCACCTCTCTCTGGCTCCTTAAATCCTTCCTCAACTTCTTCCAAACTCCTCCTAGTGTTTGGCTGTGGGTCTCTACATCTTCATCCATAATTTTCTGGGTGAAGCATATCAGATGACAGTTATACTAGGTGCCAGTCTGCAAGTATAACAGATTATTATTAACAGTGTTAGGGGTGAGTTGTCTCTCATAGCATGAGCCTCACTTTCTCAATTTCTGTTCCATCTTAATGGTGAGAGTGCAAACTTGTATACCATTGTGGACATGAATTTTGTGGTTTCTGAGATAATTGGGTATAGTTCTACTTTAAGACCCAGATATGCTACTCCTTGGCATATATCCAAAAGATGTCCCATTATACTCCAAGGATACTTGCTCAACTACTTTTATAGCAGCTTTATTTGTAATAGCCTGAAACTAGAAACAACCTAGATGTCCCTCAACTGAAGAATGGATAAACATTGTAGTACATTTACACAATGGAACATTACATAGCTATTAAGAGCAATGACACCATGAAATTTGCACGTAAATGTATTGATGTAGAAAGTATCATCCTGAGTGACAAACCTGCTATGTAATCATTTATAAGTGGACAATATCTATAAAGTACAGAATAACCATGCTACAATACAATGACACAAAGAAGCTAAGTAAGTAGCAAGGAGGGTCCAAGAGGAAGTACTTTTTTTTTTAGATATTTTCTTTATTTATGTCATATAATTTCTCCTTTCCCAGTTTCCCCTCAAAAAAAAAAGATTAAAAAAACCCCAAAAAACAAACCCAAAAAACAACAAGAACAAACTCCTGTTGCCTCCCCCCTCCCCCTGCTTGCCACCACACCCTCTAAGGGAGAATAGAATAGATATGGTTGGAGTGGTAGATGGAAGGAGGGAATTGAGTGGGGAGGTCGTATGGAGAGGAGTAGCCAGGATCAAGTCAGAGGGGGATGGAGGCAGAGAGAAGTACAATAGGTGGTGGGGGCATCTCTGGGAAGAGCGAGAATCATAGAATTGAAGCTCCCAGGGATCTAATAAGGTAACGTTACCTAAGACTCATAGCATTGGTGGATGTGCAATCTGAAACATCCACCTCCTGTAACCAGAAAGAACTTCCCATGAAAAGACTGAGACACCAACCCAGTCACAAAACCTTAGAACTACAATTTGTCCTGCCTATAAGATGTGCAAGGATAAAGATGGGGCATATTCTTAAGGAAAATATTATACTTTAGAGAAGAATTGTGGTTGAATTTTAGGGTGATAAAAACAGGAAAGGAGCATTACAAAAATAGGAAGAGAGAATGGGAAGAAGAGAGAAGACGGGAGTGCAGAGGAGAAGAGAAGAAAGGACTAAATGCATGTGTGCTATGGCATGCCATGTGTATGTGTGCTGATATACTAAGCTAATGAGTGAATCAGTGAAACAAGCCCAGGCTACATTCTGTTGAGGCCACAGAGAGAAAAGCTAATGAGACAATCTATACTCACAAGCATCCTATAAATTTGTATAACAAGTTTGTTAATCATCCTCTCACTGACAGTTATGGCCATCATCTTTAAAGCTCATTGTAAACAAAAGAATTTATTAATATTTTCATTTGAAATTCTACTCTTTAAATGATTTTATGAAATCCCCCTTTGATTTGAACTTTTAAGTTGTATAACTTACAGATTTATAGACAGTAAAATATTTTTGAAAAAAAGTTATATTTTTTCATAAAATGGATGAATTCTGTTCTTCAAATGCCAACCAGTGCTGATATTTATTTCATCATAGATTCTAAAGTAACAAGATTAAAAATAATTTCAAGTATTTTATTTTAAAATAAAGATTTTCTTCTACAGAAAGATGTCAGATTCAATAATCTTTTTCTTTATTTATACTTTGAAAACCAAATAAACTTAGTGAAAACAAAATGTTTCAATAAGACAAATTGAATGATTAGAATAGTATGACCTATAGCTCTCTCTATAGTAAAATACGCAGGATGAAAATCATCTTAATATAAAAATAATAGATTAGAATAGAATTAACATTCAAAGTTTGTGCTCATATTTAAAAAATACTCTATTTCACAGATAATGAATTTTGATAGCATCATATTTTCAAGTTCTCATGGGCCTCTTGTAATATCAGAAGACAGAATGTACATCACTGACTCATTCTTTGTCTTATATATTCAGCCTTTTATCACCAGAGTAGTAGACAGCAGTTAAATCTTCACACTACAAGCTTTTCCTTTTGTCTATGACTGCTCCAGATATGCACAAAACCACATAGAGATGACTGTCTATTGCATAAACACAGAAAAATCCAAACCAACCTGAGTGTCAGTAGTCAAGAAAAACCTAGAAATTAATATATCATCACTATAACATGAAACACCAGCTAACCTTAAAGGACTTTTAGACTGACAGACCATAAATCAATTCTGCTAAGTTGAATTAAAATCAATTTTTTTATATGGGAACCTTGGAAAAAGTTAACAACCACCCATTTTAGCTTTATTTGATTATTTGAGAGTGAAAAGATTTGTGCCGTTTCCAGTTTGCTCTCTCCATTTTATGCTTGTGGTTCAAGATGTAAGCTCTCAGGTACCAGGCCTGCCAGCTGCCTGGACCCTGCCACTCTGGAAGCATAAGTAAAAACTATTTTCTTTCTTCTGTTAGTTTCCTTGACCACTGACATTTATCACAGAAATAGAAAAGTAGCTAGTACAGTGTGTCTGATCCAAGGATATTTATGCTAGGTTAGGATGCCCCTTTTGAAGCTGCCTCTTTTTCAAATCCTAGATACATTAAGATTGTTATCTCCCAAGTCTTGAATGTATGGTAATGCTGTCCTCACCAAGGCCCTGAACTTGGAGGCATTCCCAAGAGCGGATTTCTGAGTGTGTGTGTGTGTGTGTGTGTGTGTGTGTGTGTGTGTGTGTGTGTGTTTAATTTTTAAATAAAGTAAATTGTTAGTTAAATCATTATGCATCCCAAATAGGGAGAACTGGGTCTAGGACCACCAAGAAGCCACCTGTTACCTGGCTGAAAGATACTCCCCTGACAAGAAACTGTCTCCTTGCCTAGGAATTAAAACTTATAACCTTTCATCAAGCTGTCAGACACCTTAGCTTAAGTCTTCTTTTAAGCTGTGGTCTCACATGTTTTCTGACTCAGTACAAATAGCTAAGGATGGGACTTTATGCTCACCTTTCCTCTCTCCACCCTAGAATTTAAGCCTTTGTGAACCATGTGGATGCTGTCGCAATTCCTCTGAACTCTTATGCACAGCTGCCATGCTTTGTACAGGAAACAGTTTCTTTATAGTCAATCTACATGTCTGTCTCTTATATTCTTTCTAACCCCTCTATGAATTGATAGACCTAAGTCCTAGGGGAAGGGCAGGTATGTCTTAATTACTTTTCAGTGGCAGTTCTAAGACACTACGAGCAAGGCAATATATAAAAGAAAGTACTTAATTTAGGACTTCTGTTTACAGAAACTTAAAGACTATAATCATTGTGGCAGGAAACATGGTGTCACACAGGTAGGCATGGATCTAGAGAAGAAGCTGAAAGCTTACATCTGATAAGCACAGGAAGAAAGGCAGAGAGCTAACTTAGAATGGCATAGGCTTTTAAAACTCCAAAGCTCACTCCAAGTGACACACTTTCTCCAAAAATGCCATATATAATATTTTTTTTCCAAAATGGTTCTACCAACTATGGACCACATATTCAAATATGTGAGCTTCTGAGTGATATTCTTATGCAAAGCACCACAGGGTATGATATAGTTATTCAATTAAGGGGTGGGCAATCCATGGTCTCTAATCTCTGAAGCTTGAATAGTTATGTATCTCTGCTATAGTCACCATCTGCTTCAAAAGCAGCTTCTCTGCTTTATGTTGAGATCTGTAATTTACACTAATGACTTTATGGAAAAATCACATGAAAAATTACTATCACAGGTCTCCAAATACAAAGATCTATCTGTCTGTCTGTCTATCTATCTAAATATCTATCTATCTATCTATCTATCTATCTATCTATCTATCTATCTAT